>LNAC01000084.1:4001206-4136776 GCA_002007465.1 Ailurus styani
GAGGTTCCTCAAAAAGTTGAAAATAGAGCTACCCTATGACCCAGCAATCGCACTACTGGGTATTTACCCTAAAGATACAAAGGTAGTGATCCTCAGGGGCACATGCACCCAAATGTTTATAGCAGCAATGTCCACAATAGCCAAACTATGGAAAGAACCTAGATGTCCATCAACAAATGAATGGATAAAGAAGATGTGGTGTATATTTACAATGGAATACTATGCAGCTCTCAAAAGAAACGAAATCTTGCCATTTGCAATGACGTGGATGGAACTAGAGGGTATTATTCTGAGCTAAATAAGTCAATCAGAGAAAGACAATTATCATATGATCTCTCTGATATGAGGAACTTGAGGGGCAGGGTGGGTGGTCGTGGGGGGTAGGGAGGGAAAAGTAATGAAACAAGATGGGATGGGGAAGGAGACAAACCATAAAAGACTCTTAATCTCATGAAACAAATTGAGGGTTACTGGGGGGTGGGAGGGTAGGCATAGGGTGGATGGGTTATGGACATGGGGGAGGGTTTGTGCTATGATGAATGCTGTGAAAGGCGTAGGCCTGATGATTCACAGACCTGTACCCCTGGGCAAATAATAATAATAAAAATAAATTTAAAAAAAAAGGAGGGCACTTGATGTAATGAGAATTAGGTGTTATATGCAACTGATGAATCACTAAGTTCTGAAATTTTTTTAAATAAACATTTTAAAAAGATTTTATTTATTTATTTGACAGAGAGAGAGATACAGTGAGAGAGGGAACACAAGCAGGGGGAGTGGGAGAGGGAGAAGCAGGCTTCCCACTGAGCAGGAAGCCCAATGCAGGGCTCGATCCCAGGACTCTGGGTTCATGACCTGAGCAGAAGGCAGATGCTTAATGACTGAACCACCCAGGTGCACCACCGCCCTGAAATTAATAATATTTTTTAACTAAATTGGACTTAAATTTAAAAATTTATTTTTATTACTTTTTTGTTACAATTGATTCATAAATATTACTTAAAAATATTAGGGGATATAGACAAAGAACAATACTAATAGTCACCTATACTTGGAACAATCATTTTAACGTTTAAGCTACAGCCACACATACACAAGAGATAAAAATTGTTCTTCAAAAAAATATTATGAATGCCATTCCATGTTAACAAATATTTACAAGATAACTTTTAGTGGATACTTCATAATCCATTGTATGGAAATAGTCCTGTTGTATGTTTAGGTCCTTTCCAAGTTTTTGCAATAATTAACTTCCTCTTATGTCCATCAATGAACTTAGCTTATGTCTATGAGTCAGAAGATGATATCAAGTTTTACCTCTTTCCTAATTCACTGTTTTACATAATAAGACATTAATATTTCTTTTAGAATTTCCCTCATAGGAAACTTGAGACTGACGATTTCTACAGGATTGTTGTAACGCTGAAACATGTAATAGTCATAAAAATGCTTTGACAAATTAAAAGATATTTTCAAATGGTAATTTCCTTAACTAAATGTACATTTTATATTAATAGGTTTAAAACCTCAAAAAGGCTTTTGGACTCACTGGAAACTAAAAGAGCTCACCACAACAACCATACATGGTACTAAGAAAGCACCTTCAACATCTATAAAGGACAGGATTGAAAGGAGTCAGACATGTGTAATGGCTGGTAAGTAAGTTTATTGTCAACTGCAAGATGAAATAGCCAAATCATGTATATTAAGTTATGAATTTATCATAATTTTCTAATGATTAATTCTTTGGAGGTTCTTAAAATAACATTTGATTTGTAGATTGGCATTATAGTAGTTTGAATATTGCTTCACATTTTAGTTTTTCATTATAAAAGTGGTATGTGCTTAATTATGTCCTCCCATTTCCCTGTTATATTTTTATATTGATTTCTATCCTACAATTTCATCAGTTCTAGTAGCCTTTTTATAGATTTCTTAGGATTTTCTGCATGGAAAATCATGTCATCTGAGAATAAAGAGCATTTTACTTCTTCACTTCCAGTCTATATGCCTTGTCTATTTTACATGCCTATGACTAGGACCTCTAAGAAAATGTTAACTAAAAACAGTGAGAGTGGACATCCTTGCCTCACCTTAGAGGGGAATCCTGACCTTAGAGGGGAAATGTTACTTTATTTGCCTTTAAATAGATTTGGTCTGCCAGTTTTTTAGATGTCTTTTGTCAGGTTGAGATAGTTTCATTCTCTTCTTGGCTTGCTGAGAATTTTTTTTTAAAGCATGGATAGATGTAGGATCTTTAATGCTTTTTAGCATCTATTGGGATGAACCTTTTTTTTTTCTGTTTCAGCCTTTTAATATAGTGAATTACAGGAATTGATTTTCAAATGTTAACCCAACCCTGCATCTCTGATATAAATCCCATTTGGCCATTTTGTATTAACTTATTCAGGTACTACTGGATTTAATTTGATAAAATTTTGTTTTATTTTCCTGTACTATCCTGTCTCATTTTAGTAATAAGCATTCTGTTTCCTCCTCTTCTCTTTTTTAAAAGAGTTAGTATAAAAGTGGTGTTTATTCTTCTTCCCATGCATGGGAGAATTCACTAATGAAGCCATCAAGGCCTAGATTTTTTTCTGTGGGAAATTTTTTTTTAAAGATTTATTTATTTATTTATTTGACAGAGAGAGAGAGATCACAAGCAGGCAGAGAGGGAGGCAGAGAGAGAGAAGATGAAGCAGGCTCCCCACCAAGCAGAGAGCCCGATGCGGGACTCAATCCCAGGACCCTGATATCATGACCCTAGCTGAAGGCAGAGGCTTAACCCACTGAGCCACCCAGGCGCCCTCTGTGGGAAAGTTCTTAACAATAAATTCAGTTTCTCTAATAGGTGTAGAGCTATTCAGTTATAAGTTACTTCTCTCTTTTTTTTTTAAGATTTTATTTATTTATTTGACACAGAGAGAGAGATTATAAGTAGGTAGAGAGACTGGCAGAGAGGCAGGCAGAGAGAGAGGAGGAAGCAGTCTCCCCACTGAGCAGGGACCCCAATGTAGGGCTTGATCCCAGGACCCTGAGATCATGACCTGAGCCAAAGGCAGAGGCTTTAACCCACTGAGCCACCAGGTGCTCCTATCAATTACTTCTTAAGCTTCTTTGTTTTGTATGAATTTTTATTTTATTCCTTTAATATTTTTGAGTTTTATTCTGGGATGCAATCCAATTACTTAGAAATACTTTGATCCATTTGAGCTTTGCTTTCAAGCTTCATTAGGTAGAACCAGCAAAGTCTTTTGTCTAATGAGGCAATACCCTTCTCAGTATTCTACCCCTTGCTCTGTATAGAAGGTTTCCCATCTGACTGTCTAGAACATGAGCTTTGTGTGAGCCCCAAGCAGTGTTCTGCCTGCTCTTTCCTATGGATGGCTCTTTACCAACTTCAGGGAAGGAGTCAAGGATTACCCTCTGAGGATCTTTTAGAATGCTCTCTGTGTGCATCTGTCTCTTCATTATGCCAACCTATGAACCATAGCTTGCCAAAGCCTTCCTGAATGCTAAATTTTACTTTCTCAACTCGGTGAGACTAGTGGATTCTGTCTGGATTCCCACTCCTTGCACTGTGGGGAGGGGACAATTGAAGTCCTCCTACATTTGTTTCTCCTTTCTTGGGGATTACTGACCTGTGCTGGCTGTTGTCTAACACATAAAAACCATTTTTTCATATATTTTGTCCAAATTTTTAGTTGTTTAAGAAAGAAGAGTAAATCCAGTCTTTATTACTCTATAATAGCTAGAAGTGGAAGCAATTATATGTATTTTTAAAACATTAAGAGGAGACTTAAAATAGTCTTCTATATTTATTCATATATTTATCCTTCCTGGCACTTCAGTCCTTGCTATAAATTTGAGTTTCTTGTGGTGTTATTTCCCTTCAGCCTGAGAAACTGCCTTTTGGCAGTTCTCATAGTTCAATTCTTCTAGCAATGAATTTCCTTGTTTACTTATCTTAAAACAGTGTTCATTTTCCCTCTATTTCTGAAGGATATTTTTGCTGGGTATAGAATTCTGGATTCATTTTTCTTTTACCTTTTTGCAAGATATTGTTCCATTGTATTCTGGTTTCTATTATTTCTAATGAAAAGTCAGACATTTTTCTTACTATTATTTCACCATGTCTAGGAGAAACTTCTCCTGTGAAGGGTGAAAGAGTCAATATTTTAGATTTCGTTAGATACATATTAGATATTTTTCTTTACAACTCTTTAAAAATATAACACCCTTCTTAAGTTCTAAGTGATATGAAAAATAGGCCATGGACTGGATTGGACCTGCAGGCTGTGGTTTGTTGATTCCTACTCCATTCAATGCACCGTTTTTCTTCTAGCTACTGTTAAGATGTTTCTTTTTGTTCTTGGTGTTCAGAAATTTGTCCATGATGTGCTGACATACTTTTGTTTTCATCCTACTTGGCCTCATTAATTTTATTAAATGTGTGATTTGACGTTTTTCACCAAATTTGGGAAATTTTTTGGCATTATTTTTCAAATAAATTCTGTTCTATTTCTTTTCTCTGGGACTCCAGTTTACTTTATATTATATTATTTAATGTTGTCCACAGTTCACTGGAACTGTGTCATTTTTTTTCAATCTTTTTTCTCTAAGTTTTATAGACTTCATATTTCCATTTGTTTCATTTTAAGTTCACTGACTCTTCTTGGTCTATGATCTACTCTTAATCCCAATAAATGAATATTTCATTTTATATATTATACTTTTCAGTTAAGAATTCCCATTTGCCTTTTATTTAGTAGCTTCTATTTCTATTCTGAGATTCTCTTCATTATGACCATGTTTTCTTTTAAGTCCTCAAACATATTTAAAGTAATTGCTTTTAAGCTCTTGTTTGGTAATACAAACATTTGGATAAGTATGAGATTGATTCCTATGACTACCTTTTTCTTTTCTGAATCACAGTTTCTTGTCTCTTCATGTCTAGTAACTTTTTATGTAATCTTAGGATTTTGAATGAAACTTTGAGGATATTCTGAATTCTGTTAACCTCCACTAAACAATGTTAATTTTTGTTCAAGTAAGTTACTTTGGCTGTGTTCAAAGTCCAAATGTTATGTGATCATGATGGTCAGACACTAAAATCTCCACTTAGAACTTTTAGCCATCCACTATACCTTTCTATCCATCCCTCTAGAGCTCCCTCTTCCCACCCTATGCATGAGTAATTCAGACACCAGCCAAGGGTTTGAAGAGAGCTTATAATATTCAGATTCTGATTTTTCCCTTCTGCAGCACCTTTCTTTCCAGGATTTCTAGAACTACCTCATTTTTCAGCCCTCTGGCAGTCCCAAATACCATCCTCTGACTCCTTAAACCAATAATATTACCATTTTATGTTTGAATTCCATCCACTTACATGCTATGATGACTAAGTAGTACCATCAGCCAAAAAACTGCTACTGCTTGAACACAAATTGCATGCACTAGAGTTTCCCTCTTATAAGACTCAGTTCCCCTCCAATTTCTACCTGTTCTTGGTCATTCTCTGGTATCTCCAAATGATTGTGTTTTTAAAAAATATTTTCAAGAATTTATAACTTTTATCTGTGAGAAAGTCAGGCTGATGTAAGTTAAATATTTTCTTAAATACTTAAATATGACTTTGACAATTTAAATATCAAATTTTCAAGTCACTTTTTCCCTTAAGACTGTATATGTTGCTTCATTATTGTCTATTAATTAGTCTAGTAAAGAAGTCTAAAGACAACTATTTTATTCCTTCTTTACATTAATTTATAGAATTTTTTTTTCTGTTTTGTTGTCTCCAAGATTTTTTAAATTGTCTTTAAAATTGGAGAATGTCACTAGAATGTGTCTTGATATTAATGACAATTTTCCTAGATTTTTCCTAATGATAAATTTATAATTCTTGCATTTCCCTAAGCTCCACTGCAGACCTAATAAAGGTCTTAGCCAAATATTTCAAGTGATACAGAAACTTACATGGCCAGACTGAAGTGGCAGGGAGAGTACCTCTGTTTCAGACATTTAACCAAAAAGTTTCATTCTACCATTGGAGGGTATCCTCCTAACATTGAGGAAATAAAATCTCTGGAGAAAGGTTTTCACGAGGTATGCTATAACAGACTAACTGCTGCAGCATAAAAACTGAACATATAAGGATCAATTAAAAAAAATAAGAAAAGGGCCACTAAAATTTGTTCATTTGGTAAATGTTGTATAAACTGAGAATAGTTTTCTATTACAGAGTAAAAACTGAAATGGCCCTGGAAGTTAAGCTGAAGGCAAAAAGTCAAGTCGCTAGGAAAGACCACAATTTTGTATATTATGTCTTAGCCTTTTCAGGATATTACCAGTTTACCAGGTGCTCCTGGACTGTAGAGTAAAATGACTTTGAGTAAAGCTTCTCATTGGTTTCCCAACTGAATGTCTCATTTCAGTGCAACTTGGGCTTTTATTTTTTTTTCTCCATTTTAAAATTTATTTAAATTTTAGTTAGTTAACATATAGAGCAATACTGGTTTCTGGACTAGAATTCAGTGATTTATCACTTACATAAAACACCCAGTGCTCATCATAGTAAGTGCCCTCTTTAATACTCATCACCCATCTAGCCCATCCCCCACACACTTCTCTCCATCAATCCTCAGTTTGTTTTCTATCATTAAGAGTCTTTTATGGTTTTTTTTTCCTCTCTCCTTTCTTTTTTCCCCCTTCCCATATATAATCCATTTTCTTTCTTAAATTCCACATAGAAGTGAGATCATATGGTATTTGTCTTTCTCTAACTGACTTATTTCACTTAGCATAATACACTCTACCTCCATTGACATCATTGCAAATGGCAAGAATTCATTCTTTTTGATGGCTGAGTAATATTCCATATATATTCCACATCTTCTTTATCCATTCATCAGTTGACGGACATTTGAGCTCTCTCCATAGTTTGGCTATAGTTGATAAAGCTGCTATAAACATCAGGGTGTATGTACCCCTTTGAACCTTCAATTTGTATTTTTGTATCCTTTGGATAAATACCTAGTAGTGTAACTATTGGATCATAGGGTAGTTCTATATTTTACCTTTTGAGGAACCTCCATACTGTTCTTCAGAGTGGCTGCACCAGTTTGCATTCCCACCAAAAGTGTCCTCATCCTCACCAACACTTGTTGTTTTTGTGTTATTAATTTTAGCCATTCTGATAAGTGTGAGGTGGTTTCTCATCATGGTTTTGATTTTTATTTCCCTAATGATAAATGATGTTGAGCATCTTTTCATGTGTTTGTAAGCCATCTGAATGTTTTCTTTGGAAAACATCTTAAGCTTCTGCCAACGGGAATGTGGATCTTTCAAGACCTCCTCCTGTGTACTTGCCCTTCATGTGATAAAATATTATCGAAGGCTTCTACAAAGTTGGTTTTGTTTCATAGTCTTCAGATATAATACCAGCTTATAAAACTGTGTTCTGGTGCTAATGCAGATTTTCCAATTTATGTTTCATAGTTAGTTAACTGAGCATTGGGAGATAGACTGAAGTAGCTGTGTTTATCCCACCACCTTATGTAGAAGTCTCCTCATAGATGTGTTTTTATTATTATATTTTATGCAAACATGCAGAATAGTAAAGAACATTTCCCACATGTAATAAGTATTTGTGTTTTTCCATATTTGCCTTATAAGCCTTTTACTCTCAGGGTTTTTGTTTTTTGTTTTTTTTGTTTTTTTGGTACCATTTCTAAATATATCTCCCCCTTTCCAAAGATAATGACTATACTGAAATTTGTGGGCATCCATTCTTTCTATAATATGTAATGTTGTTTTTATGTTCTTTACATAAACAAAATACACAAAACCATTTTATATTTCAAAATTTAACAATAATCAACATTCAGTAATTTAAAATAATCAATAAGTATTAGCCAATTTTTTGGACCAGTATTTTGACATCAAGAAAACATAGTCAAGTTACTAAATAGACTGTCAAGAAAGTTTTTTCTCTTTTTCTAGGAAATACTGTTTGTGAGCTTTTATTTCAATGTCTATTCCAAACATCCCTTATTTATATGTTGCTTCATGATAATCCTTAGTTTTTCAGAAGTTATTATTTCAGTATCCATTTATTGGAATCTAATGTGAAGATGCTGGGTGGCAAATTACAATGCTTGAGAGAGTTTTTATACTGTATTTTAATGATCATTTTCATTTGAAATAAACATAAATATTGTATTTGATTCAAACACACTTGATTTTAATAACAGGAAATCTTGATAAAATGTATGATATATTTTATTTACCCCTAAATATTTGAAAAATACTTTCTATATTTGATTCTAAAACATGACTAGATTTTTCTGTTTCTGGGTGAGATCTTCTAAGTCTGGGAGGGCAGATTAGGGGCTTAATGAGTGTTTCATTTCATATAGTGCTCAAAATTAAAATTTAAAAATTTATCTTAAACTTATATAAATCTTCAATTTGAAGTATATACTTCATAATGTCTGTTAACTTTTTATTTTTTAGAGCCTTATTGGTAATATTCTTATGTGGCAGTTCACTTTTAAAGTAAGAAAACTTAAGCATAAGAAATTAAGAAATAGGGCGCCTGGGTGACTCAGTGGGTTAAAGCCTCTGCCTTCGGCTCAGGTCATGATCTCAGCGTCCTGGGATCGAGGCCTGCATCGGGCTCCCTGCTCAGCGGGGAGCCTGCTTCCTCCTCTCTCTCTGCCTGCCTCTCTGCCTACTTGTGATCTGATCTCTCTCTCTCTGTGTCAAACAAATAAATAAAATCTTTTTTTTAAAAAAAAAAAGAAATTAAGAAATAACTTACCCAAGGTCACGTAACTGATAAGTAGTGGAATATGAATTCATATCCCAGAAATTCTGGCCTTTAGAGGAACTGGGAACCCATATTCTGAGAACAAAGTAGTTCAGAAGTACAATGACAGCAAAGGGTTGGAATTTCTAATCCTCTGAAAGTAACTGAGCCTCTACTGGGAAAGCACAGGTCTGCTATGCACCAATGTTTTTGGCAGGGAAACTAAAAGGGTGATTGTACCATTTCAAAAAGTCAAGAATTGCTTTAAGAGGGTTTGGGATTTGTTTTGTTTTGTTTTGTTTTGTTTTACAGAGTAGTTTTTTCTGTAAATTTCTACTTAGATTGTGACTATTAGGTAATCTATGTGTTTATTTGAACTTTGAGGGTCTTATATTTTTCTAGGGCCCTAGCCTACCTTTAAAAGTATTTTGTTGAGTTTTTATATTAGCTAGTGGTCGATGAGTGCTTCTCCTCTATAGTATTTCAGAGATCCAGGCTATTCCCGCCTTCTGGGGCCACCAGCCTATAGAACTGCATAGTTATTAGAATTAATCTGCACCAAGAGAATATAAGAGAAGTATTAAAAGTCTTGGCTAAAGTTTTAAATTTCCAGTTATAAAATGTATACCTCATGGGAATATAACGTGTAGCATAGTGATTTAGTTAATAATACTGTATTACATATTTGAAAGTAGGTTGGAGAGTAGATCTTGAAAATTCTCATTGCAAGAAAAAAATTTTGTAACAATATATGGTGATGAATGTTAACTGGACTTATTGTGGTGATCATTTTGCAGTATATACATATAACAAATCATATTGTACACTTGAAATTAATACATTAGTCAATTATACCTCACTTTTAAAAAGTCTTGGCTCAGAAATTACCCATTATCACTTTCAATCAGATGCCATTAGTGAGAACAAGCCATAGCTGTATTTAGATGTAAGGAGGGCTAGAAAATAAACTCTGGCTGGGAAGCTGCTACATAGTGACCACTCTCTACTTTGGAAAGGGAGGAGCCACACATTTTGAAAGACAGCTAAGAGTCTCTGCTACAGGAATTCAGTTAACAAATAGTGTAGTAATCCTTATGTATAGAATGCTTTTGCTGTGACCAATAATAAAATTTGAGTATCAGAGAAAAATTTGGGAGCACGTACTTCCATCACCACGATCTTGACAGTTTTTCAATACTTAAAGACTGCCTAATAAGTCAGTGGTGATATTAATAACTGTTATTTTTGATATCATCTAAAGAAATCTGTCAACATTTAGAAGATCTGCATAACTTACAGAATCAGTATTTTTCAAATGATCAGTACATTGTATTTTTAAAAATAATACATGGATTTTAAAAATGTGATTTTAGATTCCACATTGCAACCCACCTTTAGGAAGTTATAACCTGTCAAGTTTTGGTGTAGTATCAAAGAATATTCACAATTATATGAAAAAGCAATTCAGATACTCATTTTTCCAATTATATGTGTGATACCAGATTTTCTTCATATAGATCAATATACAATATATTCTTAAAAATGTACCACAACAGAACAAATGCAGAAGTATATATTGGAATGCTGTCTTCTACTAAGGCATATGTTAAAGATATTTTTAAAATGTGAAATAATATTACTCTTCTCAAAACTTTCCTTGAAAATAGTTATTTTTTTCTAAGAAAAAAAACAAGATGCGGTATATGCACATACACACACAATGGAATATTACTCAGCTATTAAAAAAAAGAACGAGATCTTGCCCTTTGCAATTACATGGATGGAGCTAGACAGTATAATACTAAGTGAAATAAGTCAATCACAGAAAGACAAATACCATATGATTTCACTCATATGAGGAATTTAAGAAACAAAACAAATAAGCAAAGGGGGTAAAAAAAGGAGAGAAACAAACCGGGAAACAGACTCTTAATTATAGACAACAAACTGATGGTTATCAGAGGGTAATTGGATGGAGGGATGGGTGAAATAGGTGATGGGGATTAAGGAGGGTACTTGTAATGAGCACTAGGTGATATATTGAAGTGTTGAATCACTCTATTGTTTACCTGACACTAATACTACATTAGGTTAACTAACTAGAATTTAAATAAAAATTTAAAAAAGAAAATAGTTAGCTTTTCTATAAAGATACTATTTATTTTAATATGAAATGAGTTTACTAGTATTATTTTTAATGAACAAATGTTCAAGATTTCTTAGTTATAATTTCTATTATAGGAAATACTAATAGATACAAAATCCATATAAACAAAAGTTCTTTGGTACCTTCAGTTATTCTTAAGAGTATAAAAGAGGGGGCACCTGGGTGGCTCAGTCATTAAGTGTCTGCCTTCAACTTAGGTCATGATTGCAGGGTCCTGGGATTGAGCCCCGCACTGGGCTCCCTGCTCAGCAAGGAGCATGCCTCTCTCTCTCCCACTACCCCTGCTTGTGTTCCCTCTCTCACTGTGTCTCTCTTTGTCAAATAAATAAATAAAATCTTAAAAAAAAAAAGTATAAAAGAGCCCTGAGACCAAAAACCTTGAGGGCTACTGCCCTACAGGAAATCACTGCGAAGGGGCTTGCTCCATGGCATTTGAGAGCTACCATATCCTTCTGGTAGTTTTACAGTTTCTGTGTTGCTTATCCCCAAGCTGGGCTCTGCAGTCACTGTGGAGAATCCCCTAAACATAAGACTCAGATAATTTATTTACTAGATCATAAGTATGTTTTGATTTGGAGACTTTTCTGCAGTTACTAATATTTCTTCAGCGCTGACATATTTAATTTGCACATTAAAGACTTGAATTCTTTGATCATGTTATATAACCCTTCTGGGCCTTGTATTTCCACCTGAAAAAACTGATCTGACTAGGTTAGACTATTTCTATATTCCCTCTCTCTAACATTTTATTGCTCTATTACTTCTATTCTTAAATACTGAATAAGCTTCCCAAGTTGTTGACTATTGACGTGAAATTAGCAATAGAGATTGGTGGCTTAGATTTATTATTTTAGAACTCTTCCCCCTCTATAGTTGTGTGCACGTACATGTGTGTGTTTGTGTGTGTGTATCTTGTGTGTATAAATATATTAATCTGTGTGCTAGAGAAATGCTAAGGCAGGTCAAGTGTAGAACTGGGGTAAACCATGAATATATGTATATTTGCATGTGTACATATATATGACTTTCAAGAAATAAAATAACCTGTGCTCCATGTAGAATGCTGTCTCAGAATTGCTTCTAATCTAAAACATATTTAAACCACAATTTCTCCCTGACATTTGAGATGTTTAGTGTCATGTGGGCTTAACTTTTATCCAAAACTTTAAACTAAAAAAAAATGTTCTGTTTTTGTTTTTAATGAAGTAGACAGCAGATAGTTAAAATTTGCCTTCGAAACCAAATGGCATATCTCCCTTTTTAGGACTGGACTGTGAGTAGTTACAGAATTTCAGTATCTGGAATGACTCAGGATTTATAAGCCAGCTCCCCTTAACCAGTGTATTGTTAGACTATTTACAAGAATAAAGTTTTAATGTTCATTTCTCTTATTGGGGAACGCCATATAACCTTTTAAACTCAGATGAAGATCATTTTTTCAAAACTATTTTTATACCTCTCTCCTAGTTTTTAAAGCCAATTTTTCTCTTTATCTGGACTTGAAGGTTAAGACATTAAAATACTTCATGATTTTTTATTAAACTATATGCAGTAAAAAATCCTTATATTCAGTTAATATGTAACTTTTAAGTACCTATGTGTATATCATTATGCTTAGTGCTGGGGGAGATAAGAAATAGAAAAGAAACATAGTTACCAGTATACTAGTAACTAGTTACTCCATATACAAATACTAGTGATATTTAGCAAATGACATGTTCCAGAATATAGTAATAGCCCAATGAACAATAGCCCAATAATAGCTACTTCAACTTTAATTTGTGCTTCTGTCAATTTGCTACCTCCTTACTGTCATCAATGCTTAGAGACAATAAAAAAAGAATACTTAAAACTTGGAAATAAAGTAGCTTTCTGAGAATTAAGCCAGTAAAGTCTGAACATTGTGCTTTTCATTATACAATATTGAAAGAAAACCAAGGATTTTGCATGGCTAAAGGGAGAGGAAACCCCAAAACACTAAGATGGCCAGAGATATAAACACTCAGTGTGTAATTTAATAAGTTATATTATTGTATTGTCATTGGTTGTATTTTATACTATGCGGACAAAGACTGTATGAACAAAAGTGGGATAAACAATATGTGGCACAAAATAGATGTAGCCGCAGAATTGGAAACCCGCAGTGTTTTTACAGAACTATCCAGATTTGCCCGTTGTGAATTAGATTTTTATAATGATTTGGATAATATATCTTTCAAAACCATTTTACCTCCCTTTGCTTTGATGTCATGTTACCAAGCAACTTTCTAATTACTAATGAAGCTTTTAAGATTATCTTCCATGGTCTGTCACAGGGTGACTGGCAAATGCCTCCCCCAGATACAGTAATTTGTTGATTGGTAGTAGTTGTCAGAGGTGCTGGATAGCATGAAAAGAGTGGATTCTCATTGTATTATAAAATGCATTAACATTCTTTATTGAGTGACATGAAAAAACCATGCTAAGGTGAAGTGAATAACAAGGATTTGAATTCTGAGAGATTTAGTCACTGGTTTGAACGAACAAGGTGGTATGTTTCTATGCATTTTTAACAATTATATTTATATCTTGCTTAAATATTGGAATCATGCTTTGTAGTGAGGTATGCTCATTATTCTGTCACTGAATTGGAATTGGTTTAACCTTTTATTTAGTGACTACTTACTGAGTGCTTACTCTATGCCAGAGACTTTCACAGGTGCTTGGGATACATAAATGAACAAAAATGTAGGATAATTTTCCTTGTAAAACTTATGGGTTGGTGAGGAAAGACAGACCATGGGATAAGCACAGTGGACTAAGGAAACTATAAAGTTTGTGTTGAGCAGTAAGAAGATTAGGCAGGTAAGGTGGAGCTAATTGTTTGACAGCTTTGGGTGATATTTTAAAGAATTTAAATCGAATAGGCACTGAGATGGGGAAGAACTTGAGACAGAAGAATGATTAAGGAACTATTGCTAAACTATAGACATGAGGTCATGAGGTTGTAGAAGGACCAAGAAAGAGATACATCTAAAGATGTTGAAAAAGAAGAAGCTGCCTGGGTTTTGGTGAAGTAGAGACAAGTATAACAGCTGACTAAATTTTGAGTGTAAATATTCGAGAGAGAGTTTATCTACTTCCATGCATTGTTGGTTGGAGTTTATATTTGGAAAAAGCGTTCTGAAAATCAGTTTTTCAATTTGCATTTTTACAGGATTTTTTTTGGTGTAATAATTTTATTTCCTATAATCTTCTTAAGAAAATAATCAGGGGTGCATGGTGGCTCAGTCAGTTAAGTGTCCGCCTTCTGCTTGGGTCATGGTCCCAGAGTCCTGGGATTGATTCCCTCTTCAGGCTCTCTGCTCAGCGGGGATTCTGCTTGTCCCTCTTCCTCTCCCCCATCCTCACTCATGTGTGCTCTCTCTCTCACATGCTTGCTCAATTTCTCTCAAAGTCTTTAAAAAAAGTAAATAATCAGAAATATAAAGTATATACCAAGATATTCATATTTTTGTTAGTGAAAAGTTTGAAACAACCAAAATAACCAATAATAGATCAATTAAATGAGGAGTAAAATAGAGGTCTTCTCATCTATCTAGCCTGTCAGATCCATGAATTAGTTGATTAATAAAAAATTTTTGTCAAATTGATATATATTTACCTTCACTTTTTTTTTTTACTTCAGATATAACAATGTGCATTCATTTATCAGCTTTTATGTGGGGCTGTGAACTCTCAGTATGATTCTAGGAATTATCATGCCCACTAAATATTGCCTACGGTGTACAGAGAATTTGATGATATCTGCCAAGGAATCTGAGTGCCTAATTCTGGATTGTTATTATTTTTCCCTGTTGTCTTTCCCACACCTAACCTAACATCTAAGTTTTTAATCACTCACCTCTTCCACTGCCATTCCATAGGCCACTCTAAAAGCTTTGATCTCTATCTTGAGTAATATGGGAAACAATTGAGGTTTGAACAAAGGAATTGCATAATCTGAAATACAACTTAACAGAATCACTGTGGCTGCTCTGTTTGAGAAAGGACTATGGTGTATGTGGGGGTACCCTTTGCACACTTTATACCCCATAATTGTCTAAATGCAAAAACAATTGTAGCTTTCTTTCTAGTGTTTGCATTTCCTTTTAGCCTCAACCATGAATGCAAAAATATAGAGGCATCTAGGAAAACCACGGATACAAGAAGCACTGTAGACTTTGAAATCATATTGGAAAATATGGAATTAGGATGGGAAGCAACATAAGGCTTTGCAGAGTGTTTAAGGAAGAAACAAAGATAAAGAACCAGGTATAGTTCCTAAAGGGATTTCCTTTCTCACTCCCACCTCCACTCCCCATTTAGCCAACTGGTTCTCAAATGCATAGGTAGCTTAGAATCTCCTGGGGAGCTTTAAAAATATCATTGCCTGTGCCCCATCCCAGAAATACTGATGCAGTTGGCCTGGGCTGGAGCCTAGGCCTCATTTTCTTAAAAAAAAAAAAGAAAGAAAAGAAAGAAAGAAAAAAGAAAAAGAAAAAAAATCTCAGGTGATTCCAATATGCATCTAGCATTAAAATCAATTGTTTTTCAAGTCTTTTTAGGTCTTCTTATCCTCACATGGCCTTATGCAACTTGTGATTGATTGCCTCTACCATCTAGAATAAAACTCTCTATGGCTCAAGGAAGTTTCAACTCGTATATATGATCTTATTCTCTTGACGTAGGGAAGTGGAAGGGAGGATTATCAACAGGTTGGGACTGAAGACTGGGTCTTTTCCTTCATACAGAGGCAAAGTGATACTGTTAGTTTTCCAGCTATATTAGGAGTTCTGAGGAGGCACAACTCAAGCTAATAGGCAGTCTAGACTGTGGTTCCAACCTTTTCTAAATTATCCTCGTGAGAATGGGCTATACAGTATTTCTCAGGGAAGTATCAAGAATGTTGCCACAGAGAATATACTTATTTTTCTCTGCTGAATGGCTCACCAAGAAAAGCTATGAATTACTCTTATTAGGCCCTAAAGAATCCTGTCTTGTGGCAGTGACCTTAAAAAACCCCATTTATTATTTGTGTTAGGCAGCCTTTAAGATGGTATCTGATGATCCCTGCTTTTTGGTATGTATGCCTTTGTGTAATTTCCTTACCTTGTATAGGCAGAAGTAATGGGATATCACTCTCAAGATTAGGTTCTAAAATTACTGTGGCTTTCATTTTGGACATTCTCTCTGTTCCTTGCTCTGTAGGAAACAAAATTTCCATGGTTTAAATAGTGCTATTGAGAGGCTCATGTGGTAAGAAAGTGATATTTTCAGCCACCAGTGAGGACCTATGGTGAATCCCTTTCTAAGTTGAGCATTGAAATAATAGATGTCGATAGCCCTGGCCAACACCTTGATTATAGCCTTATGAGAAATTCTAACTAGAGACAACTGGCTAACACGTGTCCAGGTTCCTGACCACATAAAACATGAGACAATAAATATTTGCTGTTTTAAGCCACTAAGTGTTAAGATAATTTGTCAAATAACAATCTATAACTAACACATGGCTGGATTTGTCAAGAGAAAGTCCTGCCGTATTTAGGCTAAATGTTATTATTCATTTCATATTTCAATTGTTACAAGTTTTGATAATGTGAAAGAAAGTAAATTTGTACAGGTTCTCATAAATTCAATGATGAGGATTGGGAAAGTGGAACCACATAATTATCAGGAAGTAAAAGAAAAATGTAAGAGGCATCTTCTCAGGGGAGAGTAAATACAGGGATTTGGGGGAAGAGAGTAGGACTTTATTATTTTTTGCTTCCCGTCAAGCCTCCTCAGCCTAAGAGAAAGTGAATTTTCTTAACAAACCATTCAAAGTTAGAGGATGAATGGGAGCAAATGTGGGCCTGAAGGAACATCAACCTCATTGAAAGCAGCAGCTTTGTTGAATAAATATAGAAGTCAAACAAAGAGTAGCCTGGCAACAATGCTGAAACAGTTATAAGTTTTAATGAACTATTTCATATTAGGATGCACATGAAGAACTCAAATCATAGATTAATTAATAGATAACCAATAATAGATTGGTTAGATTAACCAATTAATAGATTAACCAATTAATGAGATATTCTCTGATAACTGTTTTAGAGTGATCATAGAAATGGTCACAGCTACTAATCATCTGGTACCCACAAGTCAGTTGCAGTGGCCTGCATCTGTTCTGATAGATAAGTGACATATTCTAATTGACCAATAACCACTCATACTAAATATTTTTAATATAATTCCTATTCATAGTGAACTTTAGATAAAATTTTGGTTTTCTTTAGACATGTGTCATCTATGTGTAAAGTTGGATAATGAAAGGTATGGATCTCCTGTGTCTTATTCATGCCCAAGTATATGGCAGAAGGGTAGTGATGTGAATGAAACTGCATGATAAACCTTGTACATCTTTCTGATGTATCACTTTTGCTTATTGGTCTGAATTTTATATTAGAGCAAACACAAATATATTATGGAATAAAATACAAAAATCACATGATTTTTAAGAGAAAAAAGATTTACAAGGAATTTTGTGTGCCACCTTCAAATTATTCCCTAGACCTCATTCTCTACTTCTACTATTATTGTCATTTCAGCAAACAATTTTGAGAGACACTGTTTTAGTGCATTTATGGTTATAGAATTGCTTTTCCTACAGTTGGTCTTGTAGTCCATCTGTATGTTCTTTGTACCTCTAGAGAACCAGAGGAGCAAACTCTAAGAGATAGAAACTAGGAATTTATTTCCAGCATCTCTTTTCTTTTATCATTATTAGGTCGATTTATAGCCAACTCAAAGGCTGATAATTAATACTATGGCTTTTTTTTTTACAAAAAAAAAGTTTTAGTTCACTAATTCATTGAAAATATCTTTTTATTACTTCTTTGGTTAATAGTTCATATCCTTTCATTTAATTTTTTCCTTCCTTATTGTTGGCAACCTATGCATTTAACCAATTTTCCCTTTCAAAGGACATTTTAGAAAAGGTTACTCTGTTTATATGGACATTTTGCTTACTGCTTCTGTTTGTAAATAAAATGTACATGTAAGAGTAGACTAGGAAACAAGATTAGAAATTGCATTTTCTCTTTCCTCCTCTTGAGTCAAATCATCACAGTATAGACTAATTATTGTGTATGAAGTGAATTGCCAAAACATAAGTTGCCTTTGCATACAAACATAGATATCATCTCAATATAAAGAAATTTTTTGAGAGAGAGAGTGAACATGAGTCGGGGGGGCGGTGGCAGGGGCAAAGGGAGACAGAAAATCTTAAGCAGGATCCACATCCAGCATGGAGCCTGATGTGGAACTCCAACACCAACCCTGAAATCATGACCCAAGCCCAAATCAAGAATTGACCACTTAACTGACTGACCCACCCAGGCACCCCTCCGTAGAAATTTTTTTAAAGAAGGAAACTACTAGCTAATAATCCTAATAATCTAATGGTAGGAAGTACATGCTAAGTGACCTAGACTTTTGTGACCTCTCTGTACCTAACCAGCTGCTTTGGATATATCATAATCTCAGTTTCCTGGTCTACAGATGAATACAAGAGACGGTTTTAAGATTCTAGAATTATAAATGTATGTAACTAGTATTGATTTTATTTCTAAAATTTGCATGATACATTTTTAAAAGGGGGGGAGGATAAACAATGAAGTAAAAGTGTTTCTAGAAACACTACCAGATCGGATTTACTGCTAAATTTGGTTTGCTTAATTCAGCATCACTGTGTAATTTGATTGTAACTCCAAAGACAAAGAGTATTTGGTCCTGACGTAGTTCATATCTTGTGTGTGTGTATATATATACTGCTCAAATTTTATATCATCATGTTTTGCCCTAATTTTTGAAAATGAAGTAAGTTTAATCTCAGTCTGAATTTTCTTTAATAGTCAAACATTGAATGAATTCATATAAAAATTGGTTATGGATAGACACTCTGCTAAGCACTAAGGAAACACATATGAGAAACATAGTTTCTCCTCTGCCCTTGATATTTTCATAAGACCTCAGCCATAGAAGCCTGGTCTAGGAACCTAGCCTAGCAAGGCCTATGAATCAGAGAACAGTTCAGAATATCAATCATAGCATGTCCCAGAGTGTATCTGAGGAAGGGCAATTCTTTCTATCTTCCTACCACATGGACTGAGCCACAAGAAGAACAAATGAATCTGTTGTTCCTGTGGATTTAGCCTTTTTATGTAATTTTTGCCTATAAATGTATTAGTCAATAATATTTATATAAAATAAAGGGACTTGATGACAAATATTTTGAAATTAAAACCACAATGATAAGCATTCCAATAGTTTTATTTAGATAAATGTTGGCCTCCAATTGGTAAACACATAAAGTGCTACCAAATCTGCCAATCGAAGAATTATGAAGTGGAATTTATCTTTATCTTAAAGATAAGCCTATTATCTATAGCCTCACCTCAAATCTTCATGATATTCAGGTCTTCAAATCCTTAACTTATATATTCTATTTTGGGCATTGTGCTCTGGCCATCTATCAGGAAAAGAACTTTCCATGTGGCAGTATTTTGAATAGCAGAAATTTCTAGACATTAGAAAAATTACTAACTCTAAATATGCATATTTTAAAAGTATGGCACTTTTCTACTCATGAATTCAAGTATATTCTAACTTTAAAATCCTTTAAGTTCTTGTATCTGCAGTGATTTTACTTATATGATCCAATCTGATTGACAACAATATGTGGCAAAACATATTTTACATTTTTGTATTGTTCCCTGTGCAACATCTATTGTAAGAATTGCTGCAGGCTGTCATTTTTGTCTGCCATCCATGATTTCCTGGCCCAAATGCTGTGTACTAGACTTGGTATTGGTCATGAGGGGGAGGGGGAGCTTGCAGTTGAGCCAGGCGGTTTTGTTATTGCTTTAGAATTAAAAGCATATGAAACAGATATAGCTTATTAAGGTTTTTTTATAAATAACATAAACTTAAATAACAAAACAATAAAGTTCAAATACAACTTAAAATAGAGTTTAATGCTATTACCACAGAAAAAAAGCATGATTATTTGTGGGAAGAACATTATTAAAAGTCATATTCCCAAATATGAATTATACAAAAGATTATGTTACTTGAAAAAAACTTAAAGATCTCTCAATTTTACTTTTAGGGATTATAAGATGTTATTTTGTGGCAAGTGAGATGAAATACAGTATTATCATTATTGTTATTTTATATACAAGATTTTTGAAAACATCCTTTTAGCCATACCCTTTCAGTTTGAGCAGCATTAGGAATTTCCTTCTTGTTATTAGGTACAAGCATTTTCTAATATTATACTTTTGTAAAACTACCTATTTGATTCTACTCCATAGTAGAATTCTTGAGAATATTCTTTCTTTCCTGATTAGAATTTAAGTGGATTATGGTTTTCACTAAAAAGCCTTTCAAATACTGCTCATCTTCCATAGTTAGTATTGGCTTGATTATCTGACAAATCATTCCAGCAGCCTTTAGGTCTGACATATCTTATATAACATCATCTGCATTATTATTATTATAGCAGCCATTTTATAAGCAGATAGGAATATTTAAATAATCATTACCAGATAATCAAATCTAACATACTCTTAAGGGTAAATTAATTTAAGAAAAAACATTACTATTACTAACATCATGATTGTACAACCAGTTTTACAATTTTTTACAACTTTTAGTTACTAAATCTGATTTTTGTGTATATTTTTTCAAATCTTTCTTTAATGCAGTCTCTTAAAATAAACATACATGCGCAAGTCCAGCTTGATCAGTTTTTCAGTAGTTTTCCAGCCTTTCTTGGTTACTTAAAAAAAAAAAAGAAAGAAAAGAAAAGAAAAGAGAAAAAGAAAGAAAACAGTCCACTTAAAGAAATCTCCCTGCTGGAACTGGTTTCTTATGTACAAAATATGATTATGTAATTGCCATAGGAAGAAAGTGGGCTGTTTTTTGTTCTTTCTTTGTTTTTTTCCCCCTTACAGGAACTCCCTTTTGATTTAAAGCAACAAACATTTCTCCTCCACTGTGTGTCCATTTAGCTGATGCATATGTGTTGTAATGGTTTTCCAGAATTAATTCTTTGAAGTTGCAATCTTCATTGCATTCTTTCTGTTAAAACAACAAACAACATTATCCAAATGATTTTTAGAGGGACTCAAATAGTAAGCAGTAATATTTAGTAAAATTAAAACATATATGACCTTTTCCTTTTTTGAGTGGACCTAATGTAATTTGTTAGATAGAAATTAGCATATTTGCAAAAAAACAGACATCTTAAAATTTTTTAAAAAGATAAAATGATACGCATTTAGTTATGCATCCTATTTTCAAATGTCTAACTTTTTGGCCATTGGTTGCTACTGTTCTTTAGTATTAGGAGCTATTTCATTCTAAGTAGCAGCTCTCATACTACCATGCCCAAGTCACTCATTCCCTAACTGCTGAGATTTGATATGATTAGCAGAGCATCTGTTTTCCCCAGTCAAAGGACATATTTCACACCTTTTTTTCATTTACTACTACACTGCCTGCAATTGTGTTAGAAAATTAAGTTTATTTGTTCATCCATCCAACTAGTCATTCATTCAGTCACTCATTCAATTAAATCTGTATTATTATGTATTTAGCCTGTGCCAGTTATCATGATTGCTGAGCTGTGGGAATACAAAGAAAAATCGATTATATTTTTTCATGATGGAATGAACTGTTACATATTTCACATTGTAATAAAGTGGAAACAACATGAATGCTCACAGTTCAAAGCCCATGATTGTGAGACTCATGTTGATAAACAAATGTCTGAATTTTTTTCTCGGGAATTTTCATGTCAGCAATGTACAGATTAGGAGAACTTTAACAAAAAGAGCTCTAATACTCTCAGAATGAAATTTTAGATTTTGAGTATCTAAAATGCACATGAAATTTCAGAGATGGAAGTAACCTGAGAGGTTGGTTAATCTAACTCATTTCACAAATGAAGACACCCAAGCCCAGAGAGCTTAAGTAACTTGTCCAGGGTCCTGGAGAATACATTTTTCTCAATGCTTGAATATAAAGTGTTTTAATGAAATCATTAAATCATGTAATTGAAAAAATTAGTTTCCTCTTTACTTTTCAGAAAGGCAAGATGTTTTGTCTGGGGTGCCTGGGTGGCTCAGTTGGTTAAGTGTAAAACTTTTGGTTTAGACTCAGGTCATGATCTCAGGGTCATGGGATCAGGCCCACATTGGGCTCTGTGCTCGGTGTGGAGCCTGTGCTTGGGATCCTTTCTCTCCCTCTCCCTCTGCCTCTCCCCTGTCTCCTCTCTCTCTCCCTCTTTTTCTCTTTCTGTCCCTCTCTCTAAAAAAAAAAAAAGAAAAGGCAAGATATTTTGACAAAAATAAGTTCAATAAATTAACTCTAAGCTATCAATTATCAGTACCTTTGCATAGAGTTTTCCTTCCTTATTCATTGCAAGGTAATATTCACTTTCCACCCCTTTGATTGCCACAATTCCAACTGCCACTGTCCTGATTTCCATGATATCTGCAAGAAATCACAGAAAGATAAGTTATTCACTCAGCTTTGCAGATTATCCAAGAATGACCATTTGTTCTTATTCCCTTTTCAGGGATAGGGAATTATTAATTTGATTATTAACTCAGGCTGAGGCCACCTAGCCATAACACACAAACACCACAGTAGTCCTTATTAAATATGGGAAGTACAAACTATTGATTTTCTAATAGAAAAAGATATCTGGATTCAAAGAAATAGGTAAATATTTGAATTTAGCTTTTTCTTTCCTAGAATTACGTTTCCAATTTACTATAATAATCATCACGATAACAGCTAATGTTTATTGATCTTACACCACATTGTCAGAATTATTCCAAGGCTTCTATGTGTTAACTAACCTTCTTATCACTAAGTCTATGAAGCAAGTACTCTAATTACCCCAATTTTACAGATTAAGAGGCCCACACATAGAGAAGTTTAATTTGGCCAAATTCTCTCAGCTGGTGAATGGCAGAAGTGAAATTTGAACCCAGACAATCTGGCTCTTAATCATTATATAATACTATGAAAGTATATAATAAGCCAACGTCTTTACTTTTCTCTTAAACTTTATGTCAAAAATTATTGCTAACAGAAAAATCTCTTGGATTTACTGAAATTGAATAAAATTCATTTAAAGCAATTTTAAATGATGGTAATAGAACCTACTGCCTTAAAAAAAAGATTAAATATTTTAAACTGATATTGAGTTTTTTGATACATAAAAGACAATTTAAAACCAAATTATGGAGGTACCTGGGTGGCTCAGTCGGTTAAGCATCCAACTCTTGGTTTCAGCTCAGGTCATGATTTCATGGGTCACGTGATGGAACCCCAGGGTCAGGCTCCACACTCAGCCATGGAGTCTGCTTGAGATTCTCTGTCTCTACCCCTCCCTGCCTCATGCTCTGTATATGCTCGCTGTCTCCCAAATAAATAAATAAAATCTTTAAAAAATAAAAAAAATTATGAATCCTGCTCCTATGATATTGTATAAATTTATACCTTTCTAGTTCTTAATCTTTGTTGAAATTGTTTTTATAAAACATAATTACCATAAGAATGTTAACCTATTATTTTCTTTTATTATATATCTTTTCCTTAAGTGCTATATTTTATTTTTTTTAAATATGTTATTTATTTATTTGACCCAGAGAGAGAGATCACAAGCAGGCAGAGAGGCAGGCAGAGAGAGAAGGAAGCAGGCTCCCTGCTGAGCAGAGAGCCCAATGCATGCGGCCTCGATCCCAGGACCTTGAGATCATGACCTGAGCTGAAGGCAGAAGCTTTAACCCACTGAACCACCCAGGCACCCAAGTGCTATATTTTAATGACTCACATAAATGCAGTAAAATCTCAAGAAATTTTTAAAAACAATGTAAGAATTAAAAGTTTAGTGAACCTTTTTAAGTAATTGCTATTAATTATACCTTCAACATGAAGGTTGCAGCCATGAGACATTCTCTTTCCTGTGCCTAACGTCATACAAAGAAAATTCCAAGTGAAAATTATCTGCATAAAATCAAGTCTTCAAGAGCTGTTTTCCAAAATATTGACTGAATTAAAGGAATATCTGATTTTTTTATTCCATGCTTTTGCTTCATCCTCTTATCTATTCTTTTTGCTTTAGTTTTCCTATCTGGAGAATAAAATTGATACCCACTTCATCAGGATTAATATAACCTAGCTAATTGTTGTTACCTGTTTCACATATATGCTGCATATAGAACCCATTTTCCCAGTATACTATGCTTAGCACTAGCCAGAGGTCATCCAGTTGAGAGTTCTAGAGCTGCTTATAAAAACTGAGGTCTATGAAGGAAATGCAAAGGAATGAATATTAATCTTTTCAAGCATTTATGAAGTATTGTCAGAATGTATAGAACCCTAACGTCATTTGAGGGCACAAATTAAGGAAAACAGCCCTGATTTCTGAACTTCAGAAGTTATTATCAAATGTAAATAGCAAACACATCTTAATTAAAAGAAAAGAAAACCTTTGGATTCTATTTGTATTTGAAGAATGTGGAGCATTAAAATTAGTTTTAATCATTAAAATATTTTATATTCAATTCTAATTATGTGTGATTTATGATTCTTTTATTTCATTCTAAAATTTCAGACCAATAAATCATTTGGTTTTAAATAGCACAATTTCTATTCCCTCTTTTAGAGTCAGAATAGGACTCAAGATGTAAACAATGACTTATGGATTGAATTAATAGGTGTCATTAAAAATTCAATAAACTATTTCTTTAAATACCCTGATTTTACTAAAAGGTAAATAAAAAGTAGTCAAAGACCTCATAAGAACTATTGGCATCAATGAATAAAATAATCTTAATTCTCAAGATTTTGATCACAACTAAGCTATGCCTTTTTAAGTAGTTGATAATAACAATAATATGATTGAGATGCTGGATAAAATATATTGCCATTATCTCTCAATATTTTATGACTCTAGGAAGTCATAATAATAAGCAAATTCAAAATGAAAAACACTGATAAGGAAAGAGAGCCAAGGAACTATCTATCCACATGAAACCAAAGAATTCTCACTTCCACAGTACATTCATAGAATTCAGTGATTCCACTTTTATCAATAGAGGGAGGTAATAAGTGTAAATAATAATTATGCTTCAATATGTGTCTTAATATCATTCCTGCTAGTAAAATTTAAGCCCTGCATACAATCATAGTCAGACGAGAGCATTCTGACTTGCTACAACTTTTGAAGATTTCAGTATTCTGATCAGGGTGTGGTAATGATGAAATTCTAGACAGGACTTAATTACAGGATGTAATTTTAGACAGTAGATTAAAGAGGGAAGCAATAGCAGTGGAGCACATGTAAGGACACTTCAAGAGACACCTACAGATATTCCTATTTAACACTGTTCCCAGTGTTCAGAGTGTTCTATGTAAATATTAAATATTTAAAAAGTAAAACACCTATCACCATATTTTTTAAAGTCTGATATATTCTGAAGGACTGTGATGCTAAAAATTATTTTTTATTGTTAACAAACAATTATGTTAATCCTACACATCTAGCACAGCTAGAATTTCATTGTGGTTTTAAATCACACAGTGTTTTGTATATGCCAAATTTAGGAACAAGGTATAGGAACTGCTATCACTTTCAACTCAGTATCTTCATAAGACTCAACCACATTACTCCCACCCCACTAAAAACAGCATCTTCTTAACTTTTCTTCTGTACTCATTCTCAAAATTAGCCAGGTTTAAAGTGATATTTGACTTTTCCAGCTCCTATCCTTATGCCTTAGCCTCAACATCATTGGGCCTAGAAGTTGAGGAAATAGACAAAGCAAAAGGAATGAGTAAATGGATAGAAATAATTTTAAACATTGCTATCAAGTATATGTTGAGTATCTGTGTTCTATCATATTTGCTAAAGGAAGCTTTGTTTGAAATTAAGATGGTTCATTCCAGTATTATGCTCCACTTCCTAAAAGATTAACAAAATACAGAGGCAGGGACGAGGGGATCAGCCAGAAAGAATTAAAATAATTGCTTCCCGGAACTCAACAGCTTGCAGGGGAAACTACCAGGATATAAGGACACCAAGGGAACTATTTGGAGTGACTTCAGACTTGGGACATATTTGTTGTGTTTGTCCTTCTGTCTGAATGGTCACCAATCATGTGTAATATAAATATAAAGTGCGTTTTTTTGGCTAGATGTGAAAGTGAAAAAGCTTGAAATACTCTTTTCTGTGATACAGCTTATTAGAGGAAATAAACGTTTTTAGAAGGGATTAAAAAAAAACCAATTCAGAAGGGAAACCAGTAAGAAAAAAAAAATCTCAAGAGTCTAGGGAATCCCAGTGGGTTAAGCCTCTGCCTTCAGTCCAAGTCATGATCTCAGGGTCCTGGGATCAAGCCCCACATCGGGCTCTCTGCTCAGCAGGGAGCCTGCTTCCCCCGCTCTCTGCCTGCTCTCTGCCTACTTGTGATCTCTCTCTCTGTCAAATAAATAAATAAAATCTTTTTTTAAAAAAAGCATATTAACCTTTCAAATCAAAGAAAAATTTTAAAAAAAGAATATAGCAAAAGGAATAAATTGGCTGGAAGAGAAAGAAAACATAAGTGCAGAGTGCTAAGCATAGTTCAGTGGCAATAAACTATTTTCTTTAGAAATGAATAGCTATGCTGTTCTAACCAACAATGGTGAGTCTGGCTGTTCAGAAGCATTGGCAACAGTATCTCATGTTTTATGTAATAAGGAGAGAAGCTAGTGGAAATTAGGTTGTTCCCTGACTGGAAAGCAGTTGAACACAGGTTTTGTTTTGTTTTGTTTAAAGATTTTTTTATTTACTTATTTGAGAGAGAGAGAGATCACAAGTAGGCAGAGAGGCAGGCAGAGAGAGAGGGGGGAAAGCAGGCTCCTCACTGAGCAGAGAGCCCGATGCTGGGCTCAATCCCAGGACCCCGAGATCATGACCTGAGCTGAAGGCAGAGGCTTAACCCACTGAGCCACCTAGGTGCCCCATGAACACTGATTTAAGACATCTTCCTAGGGATCTGGATATTCCTGAAATATATATCAAGACACAAAAAGGGTTGGGGCAGATTGATCAAGCTGAATGAATGCTGGCCCATGTGAGAATGAATGCCCGCACCAGAAGAGATGGCAGATCTCTAGCAACATAGCAGTTCTGAATAGGAAAATGAAAGACATGAGAGCACAGGTGCTGTTTTTATTTCTTCTACTTTAATCTCATGAGTTTAGAAGTGTGTGTTTGTGTGTGAGGGGGAGCTATGAAAGTAAACACCTGGCTATTAACAATAGTGTTGAAAACAGGGCTTGCCTTTTCCAGCTGGTACTTTAGAATAACTGAAAAAATGGGCTCCTGGACTTTTATGTGCATTTTATAAAGAATGCATCTGACAGGAAAATGAAATTGAGGTGCATAGTTTAGTTAAGACTAGGTTTGGTTTAAACAAAATCATTTGTTTCTGCATCCAATAAACATTAGAAGTGACAGCTTTGCTCCACAAAAGGATTTGAAAGTTTCCAGGCTCTGTTCAGGTCACTGTTCCACCATCACTTTATTCTCATAAGAAAAGGTAGAACACACATTCCAGTTGGAGGATGGAATAAAGGAAGAAAATGTGAGTACAAAGGGATTCTGCTGGCTGTCTCTCATGGAAGATTTTTGGGAGAAGATTCCTGAGAATATACAAAAAATTTATTTATATGTATATTTTACATTTATATAAAATATACAGAAAATGTTATAGAAAATTTATAGCTAATGGTAAATTCAATGAGTTTCTTTTGGCCAAATTTCAAAAGAAATTTATATGAAATTTTTAAGTAATCATTAAATATTCTATCTAATGAAGGATATGGATGTATTTCAATATTTGATCTATATATGGTAGTTTTAGAAAGTAATATACATTATATAATGGTATGTATATGTGGTTCAATATATATGTATATAATGTATACAGACACCGGGCACCTGGGTGGCTCAGTGGGTTAAAGCCTCTGCCTTCAGCTCAGGTCATGATCTCAGGGTCCTGGGATCGAGCCCTGCATCAGGCTCCCTGTTCAGTGGGAAGCCTGCTTCATCCTCTCTCTTTGCCTGCCTCTCTGCCCACTTGTGATCGCTCTCTCTCTGTCAAATAAATAAATAAATAATCTTAAAAAAAAATGTATACACACACCATTATATATACATATACATATATACATTATATTATATCTATATATAAGATTTCCCAATCAACAATAAAGGCTTGACAGAAAATCATAAGAATCATTTAATATTTTTTTTTAAAAATTATTATTTGCTGATACCAATTCTTAGTTTTAATGTGCCCAGGAAAGTATATTTGGTCAAGGACATAATCAAATGTTCTGATTGGCCTAATAACCATTAAACCTTTGTCTCCCTTCATTTTAAAATTTTAAAATAATTTTTAGTTATCATGCTAATTCACTTATATTAATATAGATCCTCTCAAACTTTAAAATGTAAGGCACAAAATGTTCAGGAAAAGGAAATATTCAAGGAACTAGGGTGAGGGGATTTCTGTGTGATGAAACTAAATTTTTTTCATTATCAACTCATGAAAAGACATGGAGGAACCTAAAATGCATATTACTAAGTGAAAAAGGCCAATCTGAAAAGGCTACACATGATGATCAGTGGTTGCCAGAGGTTGGAGGTAAGAGAGAGAGGTAACTAGGCAAAGAGCAGAGGGTTTTTAGGGCAGTAAAAAATACTCTGTATGATAACATAATGGATACATGTCCAAACCCATAGAATGTGCAACATCAGGAGTAAACCCTAGGGGCACCTGGGTGGCTCAGTCAGTTAAGCTGCTGTCTTCAGCTCAAGTCATGTTCCCAGGGTCCTGGGATCAAGTTCCGCATCCGGCTTCCTGCTCAGCCTGCTTCTCCCTCTCCCTCTGCCTGCCACTCTGCCTACTTGTGCTCTCTCTCTATCTCTCTGTCAAATAAATAAATAAAAATCTTAAAAAAAAAAAAGGAGTAAACCCTAATGTAAACTATGGACTTTGGGTGATAATGTATCACTGCAGGTTTGTTAATTTTAGCAAATGTACTATTCTGGTGGGGGATATTGATAATGGGGGAGGCTATGAATATTGGGGGTAGGAGTATGTAAAAAATCTCTATACTGTCCCCTCATTTTTGCTATGAACCTAAAGCTGCCCTAAAAATAAATTCTTAGTAAAAAATTTTTAAACAGTAAAATTGAAACACCTTAAAATCACAAATGCTTATTGGTAATAGGAACAAAGAATTAGTATTAATTATTTTTTAAGATTTTATTTATTTATTTGAGAGAGAGCACAAGTTGAGAGGGGTGAGCAGAGGGAGAGGGACAAGCAGAATCCCTGCTGCGTGTGGGGCTCTATCCCAGGATCCTGAGATCATGACTTGAACAGAAGTCAGATAACTGACTGAGCCACCCAGGCACCCTAGCATGAATTTTTAAACTACATTAGGGGAACACCTAAAATTCTGAAAGTAGATGCTGGAGAATTTTTTTTAAAAAGCAATAGCAATTTATACCAAGTTTCCTCACTTATTGCAAGTGTGATACAGATTTAAATAATAAATAGGCAAAAATATTTAGATAAATTTATGAATTTATGATTAACTCACAGGAATAAAATAGGTAAGTCATTTTGGGTGTATTTCCTAGTTTGTAAGGGTGACATCCTAAGTAATTATTTGATTTCTGTTGTAGAGAACATTATTGACAAAAATATTAACAAAACTAAATGGCTAATTTACTTGACATATTGTTTCATTTCTCATGTTCTATTGTGTGACCTGAACTTTTCTTTATTTATTTAACTCCATCATTTCTGCTGCCACAATCATTATGTTAACAATTTGATGTACCATGTAATATGTCTTATATCTTAGGGAGCAAATTTACTGTCACTTATATACATAAACTTCTCTTAAACATAAATTCCGATCTACAAAAAAGACAAACTCTTATATTTGTTTTATATAAGACAATAGATACACTGTAGACCAAAAAATCATGTACAGTAAGCTTGGCAGCTAACTTAGTATCTGCAAGCTATATATTTTCATATTCTATTTTCTGAGCAACTCCCTGGTTTTTGGTATGGAGGGCAGGATTTCAAAGCTTACATAGTTCGTTCTTCTACAGATCTTTGTGGATCTATAAAAACCTCACTTCCAGCTCTGTACTTGAACAAAAGTCATTCTTGTGTTTTCTGGAGTAAGAGAGGGCACAGCACATAGGACAAAACAGATTAGAAAGTCAGTGTTGGTAGGATGCCAATTCTGCCAACATTACTTAATGCACTACCAAGCAATCTATTTTGAAATCTGTTCATTTCATTGTGAAAGATATTTTTAAGGTATATCAAACAAGTAAAAATATTACTTATTCAGGAACCTTGGCATTTTCAAGTCTATCTTCATCCCATTTAGAGGTAGAACATTTAAGGAGTGAGCATCTTTTCATATGCTTATTTGCCTTCTGTATATCTACTTTGGTAAGATATCTATCTGTTCATATAATTTGCCCACTTTTTAATTGGATTGTTAAAACTGAAAGGTATTTTTTTGTATTCTTAACCCCAATATGTGGAGAGATAAGATTAACAGTGTTCTTCTCTTGGGGCGCCTGAGCAGCTCAGTCAGTTGAGCGGCCAACTCCTGATTTCAGATCAGGTCATGATCTCAGGGTCCTGGGATGGAGCCCTGGGTCATGCTCTGTGCTCAGTGGGGAGTCTGCTTGAGGATTCTCTCCCTCTCCTTCTGCCTCTTTCCCCCATTTACATGCTCTTGCTCTTTCTCTCTCTCTAAAATAAATAAATAAATCTTTAAAACAAACAAACAAAATCCTCCAGTGTTCTTCACTTAGTATCAGAATGGTGGGATAAATATGAATTTGCTGTCATAACTGGACCTGAATGGGAGGATGTCCACATATAATTAACAATACTTCTATCAGTTATATTTTGTGCTTAGTTGGTCCATAAAAGAAAAGCCAGCAAACATTACAGGTTTTATTCCCTAATTACAACTGAGCATGAGAGATACCCTAAACCTGTGCATCTGTTCTCCTTTTCATGTAATGGAAATATAATATTGAATAAAGGCAAGAATAACAGGAGTAAAAGGGACTTGAAGGAAAGGAAAAAATTGACTTCATACAATCTTACATCTTACATACAATCTTTGAAAACTAACGACTTCATATGTCCTTAAATAGATAGATTTACTCAATTTTGAAGGTATTGCAAATATGTTGAAGCAGTGAATTTCTTCATCATTCTTTATTGTGTTAGTACAAATCTAATCTCATTGGATTCTTCTTCAAGATAAATCATTCCCCCTAGATCTTCCTTTAATGAACACAAAGAAAAATTATTACCAGTTACAGTGCTCCAAGAGGACAGGGCTTGTCTCTAAACTGAGCTTGGCAAGGAATTGGCTCACAGTGAAGATTTGTTAAATGTTGCGCGAATGTATCAGCATCACATCCTTCATATGCTTGTAAGCAACTGTTTAAATTTCCTGTAGCCTCCTCTTCAGGCCCTTATTTTTCATTTGATTTTAAGAGTATCTCTAGAAGGAATAGCAGTTTTGTGTATAGACAGATATACAGTACTCAGTGAAAAATAAATGACATATTTACCTTTAACTGAGAAAGGATTCTTTAAAGCAAATATGTTTGAAGGCAGAATAATACACATTTCACGTTGACAGTTGTTGATAAATTGCTTATGAGACAATGAATGCTCGGTACTATTTTGAATTTGTTTCAGTCCTAAATTTCTTATTAAGATAGTTTATGTGTCCTTTGTTTTCTTGTAAACAGCTTCTACCATGAGCTAAGTTTTATCAAAATGTCAAAATTATGTAAGATACATTAACTTAATAAAATCATGTGGCTGCCAGTATCTTATTTTAAGTTGTCCACCTAGAATATGAGGAGGTGACCTTCAGCAGTGTATGCATATTATTTAAAATTGACTTCTTTAAATGTTATAGGGAAACAGACAAACACCAGATTACCTTAGGTTGAAATAAGTTTATTCCATCATGTAAACAGAGTGATTGCTTAACATGGAAGACAAATCTCTTTTTTCAGGCTAGTGTTGGATTAGGACCATTAGGTGGATATTCCATGCACATGCTGACTTTGCTGCCTGGAGGCAATGATTCAGTGTTTGAATTGGGAAAGAAATGAGTTCATTTGTCTCACATTTCTTTATTATCTTTCACTCGGAGTAGGTGAAACAAAGGACTTTGTGGAGATAGAGACCTCCAGCAGGTCCAGGTTCTCTTACTTTTCCCATGAACCCCAGAACCCAGTATTGTAAGATAACACAATATATTTGGACGATAATGCTAATCTTATCTTTGGATCACCTACCCTAAAAAAGCATGCCCTGTAACTGCTAAATAACAGATCTAAGACAGAACCTTGGAATACACTAAAAGAAACTAGAAGACTAATGAAATCAAAGCCAGCAAGAAAGAAACACAAGTAGATAAATTATTACAGAAACCCAGGAAGTATAATTCCCATCAAACAAGCATGAAACTCAAAACAGTTACACATGATTGCACAATTGCTGGTATCAAATGTAACTGAAATGTCCTGTATAAGAGAATTGATTCCACACCATTATTATCATGGGGGAGCGAGGGGGTAAATCAGTGATAGTTCATATCAATCCTCTATTCTGTAATGATGTAAAAAAACCACTTAAGTGATTTGTCAGGTTAAGTAAAAAGAATCACGTCATTCATTTAGAGATTTATTCGGAAAACAAAGCATTTAAAAATCTTTAGAAAGTACATTAGTGTGTGGTACAGTGATGGCAATGTTTTCTTTTGAAAGAATTTAAGTTGCAACAGCTTATTTCAGCAGGGTTAGAACCATGCCAGAATTAGAAACAAACTATTCAGTTGTGCAACAAATAGGATGATTCCAGTGGCATATTACTAAAGTATGTCATGGGAACATCATTGAACTGTATTGAACAGAATTATATTTCTATGCCAATTTCCTGACCTTTTCCTTATCTTTTATAGCTTCTCTGGAACAAAAGGGGGCCAGTTTTCTCCCTGAATCAGAGAAGAAGAAATATTCTTTGTTTGCCCTATAATCCCTGTAGGTTCTAAATTACTATTCAGAAAGAGTTTTTTATCTGATCATGTAGAACATTTACATCTGCTAAATACAACGCTTTACTAAATTATAAAAATGTCTCCAAAATTATTACAAGAGGTGCAGATGATATAATCCTAGATTATGTGAGAAAAATATCTCTTACTATCACCTAGAAAATCTCTCCCATTTTCTAGCTTTTCCCAAAGTCTAAAGTATCTTCAATAGGAAAGCAGAATTTTCATTACATAGGACTAGAGATAAGGTTCAAAATACAAATATACCTGGGAGAAGTAACAAACATATAGACATAAATGTATCCATACTGTGGTATGAGTGACTATATCTTCACTGAAAGCAGAATTTGATTTTGCTTGAAGGGAATGAGCACAAGCGTACCAAGAATGGAACTGAAAGAAGAAAATGGTCATAAAAGGAAGAAGATATGGAAATCTTCATTAACATTTTACTTACAGAAATCAAGACATTTAGGTTTCATTTTATCTATAAAGACACCAGTTTAGAAGATAAACCACATATCCACTTCATCCCTCTATTTTAACTATTAATATGTCCTGTGAGCTTTTGCTGTGTGGTAGATATTTAATATAGTCTTTCCTTTTTCCCTGTTTAACTTGTATTTAAATGCTTTGCCACCCAGACAATAAGATAATTCTAAACACTTTGGTTTCAGATCTTGCTGGTAATCAGCATTGAAAAATTAAAGCATGATTTAAAGCTATTTTCGCCATTGGTTTTCTTAAGAATTCTTAGGTACACATTCTTTGCTACCAGTCTAAACAGTACATTCTAATGCAGCGTAGTTATCTTTCTCACAGAAATTAAAGTGAAAGGGAAAAAAAAGGAAGAAATAAAACATCCAAGTTTACAGAGGACAATATTTAAAATGTTAAAAAGAAGATCTGGACATCCCAAAGTCTTACTAGAAACTCCCAGTTGCCCTTTCCATATTACCAAATGTGTATCTAGCACTTCTTTTCTGTTCCCATTGCCATCACATTAGGCCAGGTCTTATTATTTGTACCTCATCTATTATTTCAGTTTCTTGCCTAGACTCTTGCTTCCAGGGAACACGTTATAAAAGTTACTGTTCTGCTCCAAAACTTTCAATGGTACACTCTATTAAAAAGCAAAACAAATTAAAACCTCTTGTACTTGGAATTCAGAATGCTACAAAATCTGATCCAGTCTACTTTAGCAATTTTCTCCCATTGTTCCTCTACAATTTGCATGAGTCGCTGGCCCCAAAAGCCACTGATTTACTCGTCTCCCTCTCCCAAACAAATTGCCAAGCACTTTTCCGGCTTCTGCCCACCAGTACCCATAATTACATAGTATCTCTATTTCAGTATTTCCCAAACATTTCTTCATGCACTGGTTAAATGAAATCATGTGATGAATTATTTTGAAACTTTCAAGTGCTCATTCCTTCTTGTCAGAAAGTCGGATCCAGTAGGCCTGAGGTGAGACTTGGGAGTGAGTATCTTAACAGTTTCCATTTACTTGAGTGGCACTTTTCTTTCAAAGCCAAACTGAAATTCAAGTTTCTACATAATGTTTTGCAGAGTTTTCTGATCTGTAATCCTCTCTTTATGGACAACACATTGGTGTAGTAGGAATTAGCACTCACCTCTATTCTTCCATTGTTATTGAAAAGCTCAGTCCTTTTTTCCATGTAAATTATAAACCATTTGAGGAGACCACCTTATATTTCTACAAATCCCTAGTACTTGGTATAGGGTTTTGTATCTGGAAGGCTTTCATTAAAGGCTGAAGTAGATAGAATGACACATAAACCCATAGTAACTGCTGTGTCATATTACAAATCAGTAAATGAAAGTTAGTAATCATTCCAGGATTAAAGAATTAATGAGTTTCCTAATCATACTAAATGTCAGAAGAACTAAGGTTAAAAGATTAACCAGAAGTATTTGTTAAATTTCCTTCTAATTTTCATTATATTTTTGGAATTTATCTAATTAGATAAGAAAAAATGGGGTGCCTGGTTGGCTCAGTCAGTGGAGCATGCGACTCTTGATCTTGGGGTTGTGAGTTTGAGCCCCACCTTGGATGTAGAGATTATTTTAAAAAATAATGTCTTAAAAAAAAAGCACAAAATTCCACGATTAATTCAAACAACAGTTCATCTCAGATTACAATTCATGATGTCAACTTAAAACAATTAAGACAAACTCCAAACATCTCTTCTTCTCTAACCAGTTGTAGGTTTTTCTTTTTAGTTTTGGCTAAACCTTGCTTTTCCCTATTTATATTTTTAGCTTGCAACACTTCAATGCCTAACAACTTTCTCGTGTTTTCTGTTTGCTGTGTTATATAGCACATCTATTTACCTGCCTTGGTTTTAGCACATTAAGACTTTAAGAAGTGCATGCTAGTCCTAGTATTTCATGAGATGACTAACAAGTCTCTGTTCTTCTTATCCATATTATTATTGTTTCATCAACATTGAATATAGTTCACCTTTAAAAAACATTTTTTATTCTAGGTCATTTCCCCAATTTTTTTAATCTATGTCATATATGTCTTATATCATTCATTCATTCTAATTCCAAGATGTTTCCATTGTACTGGGTAGTCTTTATTAATGCTAAGCAAAGAGGACGACATGTGTATTCCAGATGTTGATATATCATGTTGTTTATACAGAACTATTATAATATGTTCTGTTTTGTGTCTTACTTTCTTCCTGATGATGCCCATTGCTTTATTTGTTTTTTGGCTACAATTGCACAGTAAGATAATATCTTCAGGGAAACATTCAGAGTGATTTCTTGGTGCCTTTTTTGTGAAGAAGTTATTATTCAGAGCCCTTTATCTTATAAATATAGTTTAAATTTTATTATAAATTATATTGCACTCAAACTTGTCTACCAATTTCTGCTTACCTATATACATATGCTCTGTCTACCAGCATTTTATCATCATTAGCTTATTTCACTAATTTAAAGATGTTAGCATAATCTGCAAACTTGGAATTTTCGCTGTATATTCTCACTGTTAGGAAATGTTGACTAAGTTGACTCATTTTATTGATCTCTGAGGAATATCACTGTTACATATTTTCATTCAAAATAATCATTCAAATTAATTCCTTATTTTGAATTTGACCCTCTTTCTTCAACTATTGATTCTCGGAATAAGTTGGGCTGTGGGTGGGGGCAGGCATTGTTGGGCAAAGAACATCTTTCAGGGAAAAAGATTTCAGAATCACTGTAACTTTTTAAAACTATACATGGAGCTTCTGATAATTCCTACCTATCCTTGGAAAGTCATACCCTGCCCGACCCATTCCTCACTGGATTTATCAGTGTAATTAGTCAATGATACTAATAGGAATGTTTTCTCTACAGCAGATATTTGGGGTGGAAAAAGTTCACAAAATTTTCAAAGCCAGGTTTTAATAGGTATCGCACTCCCCCAATGAAAAGGATCAGCTTTATCCTGGGATCATAATATAGTGACTTTTTTAAAAAGTTTCTTGTTTCTCAAACCATATCAAATAATTTTGAAGATGAAAAATGATGTCTACATGCTTATTTCTTAAAAGAGCATTAATAAATAGATTTAATTTTCCTCTAACAGAAACTGTTGCCTTTCTGGAACATCTATTCTATCAACATTGTGAATATTTTGTAGCAACATAGTAGTGAGACAGGGAAAATTAGGCAGAAGGAACTGTATGAGAAAGGCACAGAAGTATAGGACACTTGTGACATTTGGGGGGTTAGTTGGCTATGGTTGGGGCATATACAAGAGGGACTGCAAAGAGAGAAAACAAAAAAATACAGTCAGAGGCTGAATCCCAAAGAACCTTGTATGGTTAGTTGAAATTGGATATTTATCCTGTACACAGGATGGGAAACCACTGAAAGGTTTAGAAAGGTGCTTCTTCAGCAGTGTGGGGCATGGCTTGGCAAGAGGGGAGAGCAAAGAAGATGATAACTCTCCGGGAAAGAGCTGATGAACATCTGCTGCAAGGCAAGTGTGATGGGCCTGTGGGTGATGAGATGACTGGACTGGTTTCCTCAAATAGGTTTATAAGATATATTTGCATAAATGGTTAATACAGATCCTCAGTCCTATTTTGAGTGATTTAAAACACAACCTCTTCAAAGACCTCAAAGTATTACTGATACTTAGAGGATCTGATAATGCCATATCTACTATAGCATAGTTCCAGTATGCCAAAATTGAATATATAACTGCCTAAGTTAGGACCTAGGGAAGAAAATACTATTAATTATTTTGAATGTAAAATCAAGCTTATCATTTCTTAATCTTCTAGATAGTCAACCCCTTTGTGCATTTCAGTCTTTACTAGTCTAAGCTCTTTTCATGTTCTGATATTTTTGTTGTTCATCTTTTAAAGTTGTGTTTTAACTTAATTGAAAGCAAAATAAATTAAACAGAAGAAAGAAGTGAAGAGAGCAGCCACAGAATCTGTGAGCAAATTAAAAGTCACCATGACCTTCTTTTACCTACCTTCCCTATGCTTTCCTCTTCTGTGCCACTGACAGTAGATTGTGCACCAGGAATCAGGAGACACAAAGTTAAAATAGAATGCTGAGAGAGTTGTAGGCTATATTTGCCCATGCTGGAAAAGAGGACTATGGGACTAGATTAAAAACTTTTTCCTGGATAAAGGCTGTATCTCTAGCCAGTCTGAGGAAAGAAAGGATTACAGACAACCCAATATTAAGAAACCTCTTTTGAGAACATCTAAATTTAGTAGACGTATTTATTAGGGATTTATTATTCATCCTGCAAAATACATTTTTAAAAGGGATTTTCAACAAGATATTCTAAATAATGGGATCCTTTTTTATGCATTTATATGTGACTAAAAGCAATAATTGATTTTCCAAAGCTGTATCTAGTACATAAATCAGGGTGTCCTAATAACCTTATACAGATAGCAAGCTCTCAACTGTTTGATTTGAAATTAAATCAATACAATAATTAGCGTAAGGAAATTCAACTTGAATTTTCTGTGATGTCTCTTATGTTTTAATCAAGTAGCAAATTTTTTTCTCAAGAAAAATCAGCATTGCCCTTACTTTTTTAATGCCTTGAGAGTGTGCATACTGTACCTACACCATCTGGATACACAGTACACAAACTGTTCTAGCAAGTGTACCTGCAAGGATAACTTATATGAACAAGTTAAAGCAGAGTGTAGACAAGACATCTAGCTTTTAAGTGTGAAGTGCCAGGTCATGAAATATGCGGTTTCTCAGACCAGCTAAAGTCTACACTGAAAAACAGACATGATGTCAAATAAACCACTGCTCTTTTCATAACTGTGATAATGACTAAGAAGTATGTCTTATTTTGTTGTTTACAAATCTAAATAAAATGAATCAGTTTAAGTTTTGATTGGGCACATGCCCTGTGGCTAACATTATATGTGGATCTGTTGTGAAGTATGTGAAGAACACAGAAAACAAGTTGCTAGGTCTCTGTCTTTGAGAAATGAATTGAGAGTCTCTCAGTAGACCTACAATTGGCCCAAATGTCAAGGAAGGCTCTAAATGGCAAAGTAGTAAGGAAGAGAAAAAGATCAGTGTCACTAGTCCAGTCAGGGAGGAACTCTGAAGACCAGATGGCCTTGAATGGCAATATTTGAGTCTTGGTGAAACAGACTAGAAGGAAATAAACTTTTTAAAAAATGGCAGAAGTAGAGGGGAAGAGCTGTGTGTTCAGGGAAAGGCTGGCCTCACTGGATTAAATAGCATCCCTCCTTCATGGTCTACAGGGATGACAGCAACCAACCCTGGATTTTGTTGTAGTAGAATTCGGTTTGAGCAATAGTCCTTTAAAAAAGAAGGAAAAACCAAGAACAAAACCAAACAACTTATGAAAAAAAAAGGAACAACAAACAACTCTCTTCTTTGGTATTTGCTTCATGTACAAAGACCACTCAGCTTTGACCTATAGTATGTCTCTTCTCAGGGCAGAAAAATCATAATGTCAAGACAGAGAAGCCCTACAGTGCAAGAGGGACTTTTACAAGTGCAAGAGGGATTTCAGAATTGTTTAGCCATTAATATACATGACTTCTATCAAGAGTTCTGTTTTTTTAGAATATAATGAATACAATGTCTGTGGGTTAAAATGCATATTTTATGCCTTGGCTGTCACTAGAACATTTTTGGAATTCACTATACTCCCACCTCGAATATTTGGTAATGATTGCTTGGACTGTGAAGAAATGTCAAAATATAAGTAGAGAAAACAAAGGAATCCTGGTATTATAGATTTAGAATTTGAGCTAATTTGAGTACATGCATTCCAGACTTTGAAGTACAGAGATTGTATTTAAACACCATGCACCTGAAATAAGTAAAATATATTTCATTCCACTAAAAAAACTTCACCTCCCATAAGTATGACTGTATGTGTGTCTCAGTATATTGTTATCTGTGTGTGGATCAGTGATTATGCATGATATAATTAAGTGTACAGTTTATTTGTTTCTAGGGCATTGAGTTTTTCAGCTTTTATTTTTCCTTCCTGGAAGCTTCAGAAATAACTTGAGTAGGTACCGGGAAAAAGCTATCACTTTTGTTCCTCTCCTCAGAGCCCAGGGCCTGTCTCTTCCATGATACATGATGTTCTGGTCTGACTTTCTGTGCCTAGGTTGCCACAACACTAACAAAGATGTGCAGTCTGTTCTTGATAGAGACAGAGCAGGCAGGGGTGAGGTGTTGCGCCAAGGGAGGAGGGTGATAGCTGTGGAAATTTCATCTATGTGCAGTGGGTGTGCTGGTAAATATTTAACAACTGACTCTCCAGAAGAAAAGATTTGTAGTATTTGCCAATTTCCATGGTGTAAATACTCCCACATGTCCAATTTCATACCCTTATCAAGCTACCAACATGGTTTAAGAGATAAATATGTGGAGCTGGAAAAAGATGCATACTCGTTAGCTCTCAGGAGCCAAGATGAACCAGCTCCAGCACAACACTGCCTATAAGCCTCAAGAATTGTGAGCCATAGTCTGGCCTTGGGCCCTGAAAACATGTAAGGTCATTTTTTAAAAGCACAAAATAATAACGTACAACGCTATACAAATATTAGTTATAATTATGCCCCAAACTCTGTTAATTTACTTAAGATCAAAATTTGTAAAATAATAGAAGAGATGTAAAAGAAAATTAGAGGACTTTAAGATATATTAATTAAGATACAGATATAGGAATCTATACCCCCTTAACAGGGAAGGAAAAGCATTTATCATGATGCTGAAATGCGGATTCATTTTTTAAGTCACTTTTCACTCTTCGTCTCAAAAAAAAGAAAATAGCATTCTAAGAATGTTCCGTACATGGGTGAGGAGGTTCAGAAAATGCACTGAATAGATTTACTAATTATAGGCATTATAATTCTAAGAGACCTTTTGATTTTGCTGCAGGCTAACGTGGTTAAGAGCACTGACACAGAGACACGTGAAATGTGCCAGTCTCTCCTCTAGGACAGCTTATACTGGCAAGCCACCTGCAGTATTGTAGGAGAAACAGATACACTCTCTCTCTCTCTCTCTCTCTCTCTCTCCCTCCTAGACAAAAACCGAGAGCACTTTGAAACTTCCCTCATAAGATATTTTATGTATCTTATGGAATCTTTATATGGTTTATGGAAACTCATAAGATACTTTGTAATGTTTGTATTCATTTCACCAAAGAAGGAGAGGATATGGTCCAGTATTAATTACATAAGAGTAGTCTTTTAAAAATAAAACAGAAAATAAGGATACTCACAGGAATTGTCTTACTGATCTGGATAGCAGTGAATATTTTTTGCAATCAGTGATAATTTTTCTCAAATAGCCCCATAAAAAGTAGTTAAAATATGAATTAATAATTTAATTAATAATTACAAATAATTAAAATAATTGATTACTTATAATACAAGATATTGGGTAGCCTAGTAAGAAATATGACAAAATACTTGTGCAGGAAAACAACCTTAGAATTTATCTGTGAGGATTATTTTTTCTACACATTGAATTTATAGAATAAATTTCTAAAAGAAGATTTTAGGAACTTCAAAAGTATTCACAACTATAACTAATCCCATTGCTATTATGAAACATTATCATAAAGTTGATTTTGAGTTTTGTTGTCTGATGTATTACATTTTCACTTAGTATGAAAGTCAGAAAATATGGGAACATAAAGTTCACTCTGATTTCTATAAAGAGAAGAGCGCGGCAATGGTAAAAACCCATTTCTAATCATTGCATTCTTAAAGAGTTTCTTCTAGTGAGTATTATCTTAAAATGCATGAAGTGTGTTGAATCTAAATTGAGAAAGAGGGAACAAGAAAATCTTGGATGAAAAATAATCCAAATAAAATTGAAACCACTAAATGATAATTAATTAGAAACACAAGTTAACTAGGCTGGAAGAGCATGTTTATGAGTTTAAATGACCTTTAAAGATGATTCAAAGCCAAATAATAGCTTATTTGTGGATTATGACTATTTAAATCTACTATTTTTTGGTTTTTTGGGTCCTTTTTCCTCAGGAAACCATTTGTTTATGTTAGTAATTATAAATACTTTGACTTATCCATCCTGTCAAGCTAAAGCCATATCTCAGCAGCTTTCACTAAGTTTTTAGAGAATTTTTACATATTTTATCTCATTTGATATCCCCAACAACACTTTTGCAATGAAGTGAATATTGGGAACGAAAAAAATCACTTCAGAAAGTATTACTTACCCCCCCAAAAAAAAACATCAGCAATAGGTTTAATGCATTTGATGCTATCATTAGCACGCATTAATTGGATTGTTTTAATTGTTAGGGTTTTTGTTTTTGTTTTTGTTTTCTTAGTATTATAAACCCTTTCAAAAAATACATCATTTAATTGAGGACTACAGAAACTCCTAGGTTTGTTTAATATAATACATTTATGAACCCTCTTGGTTTTAAATAATATAATAAATAAAGCCTCAACATTCACCTTCTACTTTCTAAATACTGAATCAATAATTCATTGGAAATCTGTTGTTGGTGCCTTGGGAACACTTCAAATACTCTGAAGATCCCACTTAATTGATAAACCCATTTTCCAGGTCTGCACTCTGTGGTTTCTCTCCTCTTGAGAAATAGAAATGGAAAAAAATGTCTATTGTTTAAGCAATTTGATAGTGCATTCATTCTTTAAGAACCTATTGCTATAGATTTTTAAGAATTGATATAGCAGTTATATTTTATCAAATTTCAAGTTTAATCCTCTTGATTTTCCTGTTTTAGTTAATGGCATCACAGTTTTCCCAGTCATTCAGCTTTTAAATTTAAATGCTTTTTTAAAAATTCTTATTTCTCATCTCCCACATCTAATTTCCACTCTCTGTGAATTCTATCTATGGGAAGTTTTGCCCATTTTTCTCCATTTCTATTACAAACACCATTGTTACGACTTTTGGAATTTTATAGTATTAATTAACTCTCTTCTCTTACCCTACTCTCTCCTATTCCAATTGGTCCAAAAAAGGGCTTTCTGCTTTCCTAAAGAAACAACATGTTCTGTAGGTTTTTTATAATTACCCACTGTTCATGAAACAAAATGTAAAATCCTTGCCTTGTATTATAGAGTATTCATATTTTAGCACCATGTTGTAGTAGTAAAAAACAATAATGGCTTTGAAACATGGCTTTAAATCTAGACTCCTCTACTCCCCAACCCTGTACTCTTAGGCAAGGTAAGTAACTATTCCAATTCTGAGTTTCCTTCTCTGTAATATGGATGCAATCCTACTGATTTTTTAAGAAATTAAAGTAGATTAGATGATATATGTAATACACTTAACACAGCACCAGACACACTGTGGGAATGGTTACCTACCCTTCTTCAGTCTTATCACTCATTAACAAAGTTAGACTGTCACCGATTCTCAAAACTCTAAATCTTTTGTTCATTCAGCCTGCAAAGTGACCTTCGACCATACATTCTTCTGTCAACATCCTGTTCGTCTTTCAAAACTAAGCTCAAGAGCCCGATCCTCCACCATTTTACCCTTTTTAGAAATTCCCAAAATGTATCTTACTCTTTTAAAAAAGAACACTCACCTTGTCCTGCCTTATTTTATAGTTACTTGTATAGTTATGCCATCTTTCCTTTTAGAACCTTAACTTCTTGAGGAGGAAAAAGCCAAAAAATACAATCCTTGAGTGTTTGATAGATAGATAGATCTATTGATAGACAGATAGATAGATATTTGAATGCTTGCCCATGGTAGAAATGCTACATTTATTGAATGAATGGAAATATAATTTTAAGGAGTTTTACTTCAAATATGGTTCCTTCATAGCATGGCATTTTACATTAACCTTTCTTAACTCTGTCAAGTAACTTTAATCGGCAGATACAACTTGGCATACAAGACACTTTCCAGCTGCTTTCTCTTTCCATTATTTCTTTCAACTTCTAAATATAACTCTTCACTTCTTGCTTCTTTCAGAAAAGGTGCTGTTACGATCATCAAACACATTATGGGGATTTGAATAATGATTCAGTTCTCAGAGTGAAATAGGATAAAAAATGAAACTGAAAATAAAATGTATCCAGCTCTAAAATATAGTGGATTTGGAAAAATAACTTTAAAAATCTCCATAAAATGTTGTAACCAAAATCGAATGCTATAATAGAGTCTAGATTCAATTTAAAATTTTACAGTATCTCATGGGACACCTGGGTGGCTCAGTCAGTTAAGTGTCTGCCTTCGGCTTAGGTCATGATCTTCAGGTTCTGGGATGGAACCCTGCATGGGGCTCCCAGCTCAGCAGAGAATCTGCTTCTCTGTCTCTGTCTCTGTCTCTCTCTCTCTCTCTCTCTCTCTCTCTCTCTCTCCTTCTGCCCCTCCCTACTGCTTGTTCTCTCTCTCTCTCTCAAATAAATTTTAAAAATCTTTAAAAAATTAAAAAAATAAAATTTTAGAATGTCTCTTAAGAGTAGTTATGCTGAGTGAAGTAAGTCAAGCAGAAAAATTACCATATGGTTTCACTTACTTGTAGAGCACAAGGAATAAAGGACATTAGGAGAAGGAAAGGAAAAGTGGATTGAGGGAAATCGGAGGGGGAGATAAACCATGAGAGACTGTTGACTCTGAAAAGGAGGGTTTTGGAGAGGAGGGGGGGTGGGGGGATGGGTGAGCCTGGTGTTGAATATTAAGGAGGGCATGTATTGCATGGAGCACTGGGTGTGGTGCATAAACAATGAATCTTGGAACACTGAAAAAATAAAATAAAAAATAATAATAAAATAAAAACAAGCAAACAAAAAAAGTAGTTATAAAAGGCAAAAACACATGAAAGCACATAACAGCATGTTGAACTGTTATTTATGTTAATGGAAAGCTCTTCCAGAGTTTTCCTGATATTCCCCTACACAATGTAATTTCCATTCTGAAGCAGTCTCCAACACATTTTAAGCTGTACAGTGAAAATTGGAAGGAGCATATATCTGGGTACCAAAAGTAAAAAAAGAATAAAGCCATGGTTCAATAATCAATAATACCCAACAGTGAAAGGAGGGCACACTTGGGACAAACTGAAACTTTTCTCCTACTGATTGTACCAAAAGTAGAACAGTTTTCTTAAGAGTTTATTTTTGTATTTCTCCTACTTTGAGCAAGAAAGTAACATGCACATCTATTTACAACACTAAAAACATTTGTTTTAAACACTACCATTTAAAAATACATGTATTTAGAAGTCAAAATTTTTTATAAGAAATTAAATTGTTAAAACTATTTTGTAAAGGACTTTTTCTTTTATGTTATGTTAGTCATCAACTTTTCTATATATTCTTATCACTGATGATGAATCTAACCACAAATTCAGTTTAAAGAATATTTGTCCTCTATTTCTAAGAGTGCTGCATTTAAGCACCTGTATAATGCAATACTTTACTACTTTAACATGCCCTTACTATACTTGCATTACTTAAGAGAACACACAAATTACTTTGAAAAATACTGGCTTTTCATGCACTTTTTAAAAAAGTAATGGTGTTTACAAAAAAATATTTAAAAGATGAAATCAGTATAGAAATACAGGTGACCTTGCTTTTCATGCTAGATGAATTTATGGCAATTATAATAATCTCTATACGTTAGAGATGCCATGTTTGCCTGTTAAGCCTGTGTATTCATCATCTGGCACAATGATGATACATAGATGAACAGGAAAGTCACCTAGACTTCAGGTGCCTTATCTTTAGCATGCATACAAATCACCTGAGAAGGCTAATACCAACAGAGATTTTGATTCAGTGGGTGAGGATTGAGACTTAGGGAGGATGCTTTTAACAAGTAAAATTAGTGATTCTACTACAGGTGGTCTCCAAACTACTCTTTAAATTATACTGCTCTATATAGGGCCAGGGTCCTTGTTGGCTGATAGAGGATGGTGCGAGTGTAGTGTAGGAGTAAAGGTGTTGTGGGGGAGTATCTAGATCTTTAGATCTCATCTAGATTAAAAGTACAGATAAGTTGCATGGAACTAATACCTTCCCGTTAATAAGGAATTTCACGGAAAAACTAAAATTAATTAAAATTAATATTTTGTAAGCAAATACATGTAAATTCTACAAAAAATTGTCCTCTGATGTACTTTTTCTAGAAGTCATGGGATTAATATCTGACTTTTAAAATTTTGGCACGATTAAGCTAAAAAAGTTTTGTAGACCTCAGGGTCACATACACCTGAATGTTTATAGCAGCAATGTCCACAATAGCCAAACTATGGAAAGAACCTAGATGTCCATCCACAGATGAATGGATAAAGAAGGTGTGGTATATATATACAATGGAATTCTATGTAGCTATCAAAAGAAACAAAATCTTGCCGTTTGCAATGACGTGGATGGAACTAGAGGGTATTATGCTGAGCGAAATAAGTCAATCAGAGAAAGACAATTATCATATGATCTCTCTGATATAAGGAACTTGAGGGGCAGGGCGGGTGGTCGTGGGGGGTAGGGAGGGAAAAGTAATGAAACAAGATGGGATGGGGAAGGAGACAAACCATAAAAGACTCTTAATCTCATGAAACAAACTGAGGGTTACTGGGGAGTGGGAGGGTAGGGATAGGGTGGATGGGTTATGGACATGGGGGAGGGTTTGTGCTATAGTGAATGCTGTGAAAGATGTAAGCCTGATGATTCACAGACCTGTACCCCTGGGGCAAAAAAAAAAAACGTTTTGTAGAAATTGAGTATTTTTCCCCACATGCAGATGGCATTGACCAGGGCAATACATTTTCTTGGTGTATTCAAAGGAGCTGACCAGTTGTAAATGTGCTAACTACATCCTTAGATTAGCTGTATTTTCCAAATGTAGTCAGCCCACATCTGAAAAGGAATAACTAGACAGCTCTTGAGAACCTAGGCTATCCAATCACCTATAACAGATTTTACAGAAAAATAAAATGGGCTTTATTTTTAAATGCATTATCATAACAAGCTCCATTTAATTAAGTTTTGATTGAATTGGATTTAAAGATCAAGAAAGTAATTGAACGTCTATGGTATGGGATTCAAGAGGCATAAAGAAAGTTTTTCTTCTCCAAAATGCATCCTTTATCCACACTCCTGCCTGCTGTGTCTCTGAAATTGCACTCCTGGAAATGAATTGTTCTTTATTAAGCATCATATCTCTAGGGGCACACGACTAAAGGGCAGATAGATATTCCTGAGAAAGTTTACACATTGAGCTATTAATTATTACATCTAACATTAATTTCTAATGGTGTGGTTGGTCAAGAGCAGGGGCCTAAAAAACTGGCATTCGTTAAAGTCTTGAAGGATCAGAGTAAGAGAAAAACAAATCAGTAACAATATTGTTTGAGACAAAGGCCCAGAGCAAGGAGCTCTGGACAGTCAGGAGCCCAACAAAAGTTCCAAGATTTGGAGGAAAGAAAGGGCATATAATGACAAACAATTGCCGAGACAATTGCCAAGAACAATGAAAACACACTTTCTGTTAATGTCTTCTGTCAGCTCTAAGTCTTGACATATATACTAAATTCACTCTCTGCCATTCTAATTTCATTATGGTGAATTGTCTTCTAACAGAGCATGTTTATCCTACAACTTTATGTTTTTCATTTATTTCTGAGTCCTATGGACTTAAACAACTGGCACATGCATTTTGATCCATCCCTTATGAGTCCTTGCAACTGCATTTGTGTGAATGTGCAGTATCACAGCCTAGTTTGTGATTGAGCATGACATTGTCCTCTTTTCATAAGTCTTTGGTGTGTTCCCTCCATATGTTTCTAAAAGCTTGTTTCCCATCTCAAGAAATACACTAGAAATAGGATGACAATATCTCTAAAGTTAAATAATCTCTAGGAATATCTGACCTCTTTCACCTGCAACATTGTAATTTTTTAAATAATTGACTGGAATGTTGAAATGAAGGTAACAAGATACAATTTAAGAAAGATAATGTTAAGGTGCTATAAATGCAGTTTCAAAACAGCAGTTGCACAAGAATCTGACTTGGTGACAATTCATTTGAAAGCAACCTGGAACTTAAGTAGACAAGTTTAAGATGAACCAACAGTATAGCACATTTTCTCCAAAATGGCAAGCTAGGCTGCCTTAATAGAAGTCTAGTGTTGCTGAGGAAGCAGTAATCCTGTTGTTCTTGGCCTCACCTTGCTCAGTTTAGAGCATTGTGTTCTGGGTATCTCATTTTAGGTGGTATCCAGAGAGGACTGGTGGATGATGAGAGGTTAGGAAATCATATTTAAGAGTAATGGTTGAGGGAATTTACATGGTTTAGCCTAGAAAAGATAAGCTTAAAAAGATATATAAGACATTTACACTATAGTATTCTATATACTAATATACCAATTACTGTCCTAGGGAGGATAACTGGTAGGTATAGGAGTAAAAAACATTTAGTAATCCATGGCTTTATTTTGGATTATTGGGTAGATTGACTTTATGATAGTTTTATTCCATACAGAAATGAATAACAATAAATATTAGAAGCTCAACATGAGCCTGTGTAGAAGGAAATTACTTTTATTAGCAAGAAAACCTTGGACTTGAATAATAAACAATTCTGTGCAGACTGGAAATATTGTTCAAATATCTATACAAGTCCCTATCTATTAGCCAACCCAGCATTTTAAATAAACAAAAAAACACTGAAAATTTTTATGGGAACTCTAAGGTTTTACTTAAAAAAAAAAAAGAAGAAGAAGAAGAATGTGGGAGAGGGCAAAGGCAGAGGGAGAAAGACAATCTTAAGCAGGTTCCACACCCAGCATGGAGCCCAACAAGAGGCTTGATCTCATGACCCTGAGCATGACCTGAACCAAAATCAAGAGTCAGATGCTTAACTAACTGAGCCACCCAGGTACCTCAGGAACTCTGAGATTTTAAAACTAAAAGAGATCCTAGCAATAAGCTGGTTTAATCCTCTTATAAAAAATAGAGACTGAGAAAAATTAAGTGTTTTGGTTTTTTCATAATACAAACTATAGGTAGATCAGGAACCAAAATTCCTGCCTACTTCTTCCAAGTTCAGTTGTCAGGTTTGTTCCTTATACTAGCAAAGTAATTATTTAAATGATATTAGGGGCATTGTTTTCCCTTTGCTTTATAAAATACTAATTACAGAAATTCCTCATTTATTTTGAAGTCACTTAACAAACCACCTCAATTAAAGGGAGTATCACCAGAAAGAATGCATAAAGGCTTGTAAAGCACAAAAATAGAAGTCCTAAAAACTTATATACTAGACCCATTAACTATATGCATACTGGAAATTCACTCAGGTAATTTATTCAAACATTATGTCTATTCTAAGTTACCTGATCCTTCTGGGTCTTTATGTCTTCATCTGTAAAAGAAAAATAATACCTGCTTCTTTGGATTATTTTGAAGTTGAAGATAAAATTAGGTGTCATATGTGAATTGCTTAGCTCTGTGCCTTATACAAAGGGAAGTCCCATAAATGTCAGGCATTATTACTATTCACTAGCCAGGTACTGGAGATGTGACATGATGCTCCTGGTTTCTACCAGAGAATAGAAATGAGCCTTTCCTAAAGGTCCAGAACCAAGTAAGGGCCTATAATTAGTTTATGATTATAAACCATCCAAACCACCCATCCAAACAGTGGACAGTGATCCTTGCTCCCATAAGCCAGAAGTGGAAGTAACTTCTAACCTCAACATTACTCACCCTACACAAAACAAATAGCTACTCATAGAAGGGAAGAAATGATCCAGGTCTACCCTAATCCTCATACCACCCTGCCACTTGTTCTCTGAAGTAGCTTTTTCTTATTTCCCAACTGTCCTTCACTTCAAATACATACACACATTCACAAATCTAACAATGCTTCTCACGATCTCTGTGTCCTCATATTGCTATGGCAGTATACTATATATTAACTCAGGAACAAAATTTTTGCATGCATAGGCTATATGTTTTATTGATTTAACCACAACTAAGGCTATAATCTTGTTATGGTGAGATTACAGGGGAATTATGTATTGGTCATGGTTTAAGTGAGTTAAGTCATAGAACGTAAAACTTGTGCAAATATAGCAATAATATCTTGTAAAATTACAGCTGTGTTTTATATTTTCTAAACTACTCTTCCAAACATGTCTTTTGATTATTTCCAAAAACCTTTCTCCATATTACTTTTTCAGGAAGTAATTCTCTAGGGTTATTCTCTAGGGTTATAATGGGAACAAGTACTGCCTTGGAATGCCAGAGCAATGATGGATTCTGGTCTTGGCTCTGCCACCAATGACCTTGAGCAAAACACAGCATTCTGCCTACTGCATCTGAGCTAAACTATCATATCTCCCTCTATGTCTGACTCAGACTATTCAATTGTTTGAATTCTTACTGTTTCATTAGAAATAGGAGTTATGCCTTTCCCTCAACACCATAATATTAGTCATATAGTATACCTTCTAAGTGAGGCACAGTCACCTCCCCCATCACTCCCCTGCATGTCAGCAGCACAGGAGCAGCACTGGTTTAGTTTAATCTCTAGGATCAGGCAACTTGAATTTCAATCAGGGCCTTGTCAACTACTGCTTCTATGACCGTAGGTATATCTGTTAACCACTCTGTGTCTCTGTTTCCTCATCTATAACATGAAGATAATAATGCCAACCTCATGATAGTTGTTTTAAGGGTTAATACTGTACCTGTGAAGCATTTAGCAGAATTCTTGGCCCATAACAAAGGATCTCTATATATTATTTCCAGTTTTTATTACTTTTATTGGAAATAAATGTGTTTTTCATTCATTGGGTTATCCAGACATTCAATTATTCAATTAATATTTATTAAATATCTGTAAGCCATTCTCCCAAGAATATGCAGTTGTAGAAAAAGCACTGTAGTTTATTTGTTGTAATTCTGACAGTCTACGTGAGAGTATAAATTAGGATGTGGTATGAAGTTTCAGATCTTAAATCTCTCAAGCCCCATTTTAATATCTGAAAACTACTTTTGTGTTACCATCTTTTTATTCTAGTGATTTTCTAAAGTGAAAAATAGGGAGACATTTTTGCAAACATTTTAAAGTTTCCAGAATAATTAAAAATAGGTTATTCAAGAACACTTATAAGCCAAGAAGATTCTATTAGTTACAGATCAGAGTGATTTGAACGCGCTAAGATCTTAAAGACCTATGATAATTCTTACTCATCTAACATCCCAAAATTCAGGCAAATGCACATACCTAACCACAGTGCTTAAAAGTGAACTTAATATTGAGCCACTATTAAGTTGATCTATTCATAATTCCCTCCTTCTGTGTTCAAATTTTCCCTGATAAATTTATGCATTTCTGCATTTATTTATTGTCATCCCTCTAAGCAGTCAAAGAAGGGTAACATTTTATTTTGTTCTCTTTGCTATCCCAAGTGCTTGGCCCTGTGCCTGACAATAAGTAGTCAATAAATATTTGTGAAATTCATCTATTCATCTCATCAATAAATATTAATTGAACACCTACTGTGTTCAGGCACCATTCTAATTTCTTTTTTTTAAAAAAAGATTTTATTTATTTATTTGACAGAGAGAGATTACAAGTAAGCAGAGAGGCAGGCAGAGAGAGGAGGAAGCAGGCTCCCTGCTGAGCAGTGAGCCTGATGTGATGTGGGGCTCGATCCCCGGACCCTGAGATCATGACCTGAGCTGAAGGCAGAGCCTTTAACCCACTGAGCCACCCAGGCACCCCCTAATTTCTATATATAACAGTGAATGTAACACTTCTTCCAGTCAGAGGAACAATTTACACAGAGGATAAATAAAAATAATATAGAGTATGTTAGACAGTAATAAATGCTTAGGGGGAAAAATAAAAGGAGAAAGGATAGGCAGTATGCATGTTGGGTAGAGGGAATTGAAAATGTCTCAGTGAAAAGGTGGCATTTCAGTAAAGACTAGAAAGAAGTGAGAGTGAGCTACCCAAATATCTAGGGAAGGAAATACTTGGGGCAGAGAAACAGATGATGCAAAAGCCAATGCGTGATCTTGCCCGATTTTGTCTTAAAAGCAGGAAGGAGGCCAGTGTAAATCAGACAGCATGAGCAAGGGAGATAGTGGCATTGTGGGTTGATGGTGAGGGCTTCAGTTCTCCTAGGGTTTTGTGGGTCATCATTAAAATCCTAGATTTTACTCTAAGTAAATTCAAAAAATGTTGGAGAGAATATGGGAGAGTTTTCTGAGCAGAAAGTGACATGATCTGATCTTCATTTTGAAAGAATCTGTTGATTCTGTATTAGGAGTGCAAGGGCGGAAGTAGGGAGACCACCTGATCATAGCTAGACTAAGGTGGCATCAGGGGAAGTGGCAAGAAGTGGTCAGGTATGGATGTGTTTGGGAGCGAAAGACAGTAAGATTTGTTAACAGACTGAATGTAGAGTGTGAAAGAAAGAAATATGCCAAGGATGATTTGAGAACCCGGGGCTCAGTCAACAGAAAGACTGGCATTGTCATTACCATTTTCAAGAAGCCTTGAGGGGAAAATACTGAGTTCTGTTTTGGACATATTAAGTTTGAGATGCCTAATAGCCATCCAGGTAAAGATGATTTTTTGAGTCTGGAGTTTAGGGGAAAGGTCTAGACCAGAGACACAAATTTGGTGGTGATTAGCCAAGAGACTAGATGAAATCATTAAGAGGTAAATGTAGACAGAAAAGAGATGTATCATTTCTCTAAATATATGAGAATGTTTTATTAGTCATGTCAATTCATATGCAAAGAAAGAAGGACATAATGAAAAGGGCTTATATTAAAGCAGGGATGATTTCCCTAAATATGAGAAAGTGTTCCAACTGTTAGGGTAATATAATACTGGAATGGATTGCAAGAGGTTCCATTTTTTGGAGAGCTTTAAAAGGTTTTGACAATTATGTGTCTTGAATTTATTAGACTAGTGGTGGTTGGGAGAGGCTTTCTTACCCGGTCAGAGTGTGACTGAAAGAGGAATACACAACATGGTTTAATATAATTAAATATATACCCATAAATTTATACATATATATTCATGATCATCAAAAAATGAGTATATGCTCATCAAAGACTATTTGGAAACCACTAAAAAAAGTAGAGATTTACTTGAACGTATCACTATGTTAAAATCTAGTATATTTATTTTCAAACATTTTTCCAGTGCATGCATACATTGTGATAAAGTTGTAACTATGTTTTTTAATGTGATAGATATGTTATTCTTTTTTAATTTCTTTTAAAATTCAAGTAGAGATAATTTACTCAATTGCCTTAAGGAATATTTAATATGTACTTCAGTTCCAGAGTGCATCTAGTTAAAGCAAAGAAATGGAGAAAAAGAGCTCAAAGAATAAAAAAGCAGGGAGAGAGAAAAGAAAAAAGAGGAAGAAATAGGATCAATGGGTTATGGACATTGGAGAGGGTTTGTGCTATGGTGAATGCTGTGAAAGGTGTAAGCCTGATGATCCACAGACCTGTACCCTTGGGGCAAATAATAATAATTTAAAAAAAGAAAGAAAGAAAAAAGAGGAAGAAGAAAAGAGGGACGAAAAAGGAGGAGGAAGTGGAGAAAGGAGAAGTGGGGGGAAACAGAAGAGTTGGGGGAGCATCAGTGGTGAGATGCCAGGGAGAAGTTTTAAAAGAACGTTTTAGTAATTTATGAGAGAGTTCCTGAACTAATCTCCATTCATCTTGCCCTCCAACACTGTAGCTATAAACAGGAGCAAAATGTGTTGTGTTATATTTCCACCCTTTGAAACTTCAGATTAGTTTGTTAGTCATGGGTTACAGTTCTTTATCTGCTCTTTGTCATTAAAATAATTTAAAATACTCAAATCAATAGGATAGCTGAAGCAGCATGTGTGTGGGTCAGTCTTCTCTGGTTGCAGAAGCTAAAGCTATATCCCTATAGGACTAGAGACTTAGGGTTCTATCTCTGCCAGAGATATTAATGTGCATGAAAAGCAAAAGGCAAACCAGCTGTTTATTCCATTTATTCCTGGTCTGTGAATCTTTGATTTTTTCTTCATCACATTGGTGGTAAGTTAACTGAATTCATTTGGAGTCATTAGTAAGTGAGGAAAAAATCATTCCAACATAAAAATTCTCTCATGCACTAAAAATTTTCCATGGACGGACTGTAGTTTTACCCAAATCAGCTTTTTAAAAAATGGATGTGATTGTTTGAAAGTATTATACCATAGAAGATCATTTCTCTTCACACACCCGAGATTCTCTATTTCTCTCTTTCTCTACCACTAGCTAGTTTTGCAACCTTGGCTTGCTTCTTATGGAAACTCAAAATAGACTTAGGCCTTAAGAAAGCTAAAAGTGATGAGACTGTATTTTGCCAGCAGTGTACAAAAGGAATTTCTCAGTTAATATTCTCAAGATTTTACACTTGTCAAAAGAAATAACAATACAATGCAAGATTATTTATAATTATTTACCATGGGCCTGGTGAGCCATCTCCATAAATTATTACAAGGATACGTTTGTGAAAGTCTTACATCAGAGTGGGAAACCACAGGCTTGCGTATCTGACCTTTCGTGTGATTTCGTTCAGTGACTAGAGTAATACCAGTCGGTTCATAGTTGATTAATTCAAGAAGATAAATCCCCTATCCTCCCAAACTCTGGCGGGCTCTCTGATTATACCTGCCAAAACCTCTGTGGACTGCAGGATATTGAGAGCAGGCCTCTGCCTTTTCTCTCTCCTGCTTTGTGGTATATCTGTGTTATCCCTTTTCCTTCTCTTTCATGTTCATTCTCCCTACTGCTGCCCCTGCTCCTGTCTTCCTTTGTTTACTTCCTCACCTCCTTCCTTGCATTCTGTCTCCACCCTTTCACTCTCTTTTTGCTCTCCTGTTTTCTCCTTGCATAATATGAAGTTAAAACACACTTTCAAGCATTTTGTTTACTAGCTCTGCGTTACCACTTCCTTGCACCCTGTTCTCCAGGACTCACCATTTTTTACAGTTGCCCTAAAGCATCTGTACCTTTTTTCACACTTTTTGTCTGCTTGAAAACTCTTCGCCCTCTATCAAAATCCTCCAACCAATTACCCTTTGTTCAAATACACTTTTTCTATGAAACTTTCTTCTCCTGATTCTTCTCTTCTCACCTTTTCACCTCTTTGGGTGTACCCAATTGTATTCACTTTCATGTTCCTGATCTCTCTCTTGCTCATATGAAACTTATTAATAACTTTGAGAACTTAAATTATTTCATATAAAAGTGTATCAAAGACAAAAGTTTATATTATTTATCTTCGTAGCCTTTATTACACGGTGTTACCTTGCATATTAAAAGTGCTTCATAAATATTGAATTCACTTGCATTCTTAACTTAAATCCCAGGGAACTAGATCAAATTGCCTCTTAACTCCATGTGATAGTTCAAATTTTCCATAATTAGCAGCTTCTGACTTTAAAAGTGTTCCCATTTTTATCAGAAGTCTTCTTTAGTGAAATTGTTTTCAGCCTACTCCCCACTGTAATATACCAGTTACTTCATCTTTATTTTTAAAACAGTAAGTAAATTAATAAAGCATTGGCACTTAGAAATATACCATAGTTTTAGTGCATAAAAAATTTAAATCGAAAATAACATCTTTATTCACTGATTTCTTTATTTCACTAATTTTTCACTAATTTTTAGTGAAAAATTCAGGAACTTATGTAAAATTATAATGTTGATGGGGAAACCTATACTGTATTATTGTATTCTCGTAGACTTTAGGGCCAGGAATTTAAAGTGTTGTTCTTCTTTATGTCTATTATATCAATTTGTCCCCAACTTCCTTCTTATCACCTCCACTTTCCTTCCTGTACCTCCCATCTCAGCCGGTAGGTTAATACTTGGCATGGAGTAGTTACCCAGTAATTACTTTACTCAGTGTCCTTTGTAATTGCTTACCATTATAAAGCTGCATGTAAAGGCAACCCACTAGCATAGTTATTTATGACCTGAACAGAGAAGAAAGCTCAGTTCTAAGTTGCTATTTATACCAGACAATTCAATTAATTTATACCCACCATTTGCTTTTCTTCTTTTTAAAATGATACTCTGTTTTGGCTTTATATGACACCTGTATCTCTACTCAGTTCTTAGCATCCACCAATTATATGCTGCCCACAGCACTCCACAGTTTTGTTAGGAAGAAGAGCCTGGAAGTGGCAGAGGCAGATCGGGGAGAACTGCTAGAAACTGTGTGAGGGCAGAAGTTGTTTCTATCTTGACTCCTGCTGTATTGCCTCCAACACAACCAGCCCAATTCCTGGAACATAGTAAGTGCTTAAAAATATCTGTCAAGGGAATGGATTTATGAGATCAGTATTTGGGTTTATATTATAAATGACCAATTATAATCTATTTGCTGATCTCTTTATCCTATGTATAAATACTAGATTTTCACTTTACAAACACTTTGGAACAATGTTCTCTCTCTGATGACCCTCTTACTTATAAAAAACATACCCACTTTTTAACACCTGATGGGGAACAAAAGGAAAAATGATCCTAATAGTAAGAGGGCTTAAAAAGTGGAGAATCAGCTAACCTTTGCTTTTACAGCCCACAGTAACAATACATATTGCATACACAATGGTTGTATTATTTTAAATCCTGAATTAAAAAACCAGAAGTCTTCAATTCTAGTCCAGACAAGACTAGAGTCTTTGTGTCTCAGTTCTCTCATCAAAAAGATGATCACGATGAACTAGATCAGTGCTCTGTATACTTTTTTTGGAAACACAAATACTTTTGAAAATCTGATGAAAGCCAGTTTCCCTGACGACCACATGAAAAAGTTCCATGTCAAGATCGCTGGACTAGATGATCTTAAGTTCCCTTCTAGCCCTGTTAACTCCAGAATGGAGTTGTTTTTGTCTCGTACAGCCCCACTCTGTAGCATTGAGAAAGAAAATAGATTTTTTTTTTTGCTTTCAAGTATTAACACACACTATATGGTTTCCTCTCTACCTTTGCAGTAAGAATGCCTCCTAATGAGAACTTAAGCTAAATTAGCAGTTTCTGTAAGGACAACTATCTATTTGTCAGGCTGATTTCACAAATGTGTTGCTCTATTATTGCTTTAACTTATTCTTTCTTTATACTTTGATTCCCAACTTGACTAAAAGGTCTTTAGTTGCAGAAATCATATGTGGTAGTCAGCCTTTGGTTTGGCCTATAACGATCCCCACCACTTGGTATTCACATCCTTGTGTAGTTCCTTCCCATATTTTACTGAATGGTCTGCATGATAAATAAAATGAGGCAAAAGTGATGGTATGTCACACTGCAGCTTCCATCTTGAAGGTCCCCTCTCTTGCTTTCTCTCTCTCCCTCTCCCTCATAACTTGGAGGGAGGACTGTTACCACATCATGACAGGTCCTCATAGTGAAGAGGAATTTTCTGGCAGACAGGCTGCTATGAACTGAGGCCTGCCAGCTACCATGGGAGAAAGCTTGGAAGCAGGTCCTTCAGTCCTAGTCAGGTCTTGAGAAGACTGCAGCCCCAGCTGACAGCTTAACTCCTGACAGACCCTAAGCTAGAACCACTCAGCTCAGCAGCTCTCAGATTCAGGACAATCTGACCCTATGAAATAATAAATATTGTTGTAAGCTGCTGAATTTTGGGTAATTTGTTATATAGCAAGAGACAGCTAAAACCTTCACCCCTTGCTTAGTACTTTTGGTAACAGTTTACAGGTGAAACCTATTCAAACAATCCTCTCTAACCCCCTTAAAGGAAAAAAAAAAAAAAAAAACACAGAACTGAAGCCTGCAGCCCGAAGCCCAGTATAGTTAAGTACTTGCCTACATTAAGTTAATTCCTGGAAGGAAAAGGATTAGAGCCCAGATCCCATAATACCTAATACAGTATTATTTCCATGCCTCTTATTTTCTATTCAATCCAATCTACTCCTTTTTTTTTAAGATTTTATTTATTCATTTGACACAGAGAGAGAGATTACAGGTAGGCAGAGAGGCAGGCAGAGAGAGAGGAGAGAGGAGGAAGCAGGCTCCCCGCTGAGCAGAGAGCCCGATGTGGGCCTCCATCCCAGGACCCTGGGATCATGACCCGAGCCGAAAGCAGCGGCTTTAACTCACTGAGCCACCCAGGCGCCCACAATCCAATCTACTCTTAGGTGGTAAATAATATGTATTTATGCTTATACTAAAAGAGAACTATTGGTATGATAAACTAAGACTGATAAATCATAGATGAATTGTACTTTCCTTGCCCTTTGTTTTCTCCAGTGGACAACCTAGTTCGTTCATAAACTATACCAAAAAGTTAATAGGAAAAAGTAATGGATATTAATTAACATGAACTAACTTTGCCATTTGTGGGTGGTTGTGATAAGAAGCTTTGGGAGGAAATTTTCTAATAAAATAAACCTGATGATTCACAGACCTGTACCCCTGGGGCAAAGAATAAAAAAAATAATAAAAAATAAATCTTTCAATTATTACTAAATGTTAACCATCTGGGTCATTTTTGTGAATAATGAAAATAACTGACTATTTTTTATTAGTTACTATTTCTACATTCTTCTTTGATAGCTCCTTATTACCTATAGAATAAAGTTCATGTTCCATAAAATGGAAAATAAATTTGCAAGAAATGGGACTTCACTGCATTCTCATATCTCCCTTCTTCCTACCTTGAAGCCAATACTCCAGAAACACTAATTCCCACAATTCCCATAGATACCTCCTGAAATATCATTCAGCTTTTCCTCATGTGCTGTTTTCCAGGAAGGGATGCCCTTTCTTGACTCCCTTCCCCATTCCCTACCCACTTTTCTAGCCTGGTTCACTCCCACTAGCTCTTGAAGATATGGTTCAAACCATGTCTTTCAGGAGTCTTGTTCAGCTTCTTCTAGGTTATGTCACCTGCCCTCCACTGTGGTCCATCCCTAAACATATTTTTATTACATAGCATATTCTATTAAAATTGAATTTTTGGTGTTGGTTTCCCAAATAGGCTGAAATTTTTCAAATAGTAGGGCTATGTATATGTAGAATGTATATGTAGACATATACATCTATGTACCCACAGTACATAGCATAACAATATATGCTCAATCAATATTGCAATCAATAATATTCTAGTTGCTGAAAAGAGCCACTGCAACTTTGAGAATAAAAACCTTCTAAGATATTTTTAGGGTATTGAAAAAACCTAAGGTCAGTAAGATCACAGATAATGTATATGTTTAGTTTTCAAACATACAATATAATTTACAGAGAAGCACAAAAAAATGTAAAAAAATAGAATCCCAGATATACTGTCTTTGCACTAACTCATCATTTTTGTCCTCCCTTTTTGTTGCCTCTCTCTTTTTTTTAACTGGGCAGGGTCCTAAAAGGATTAGAACTAAATTGAGAACATAGTAATCATGGACAAAAGAAATAACCAGTAAACTATTTCTCAAAATAGTTTTTTTGAGGAAAAAAACTATTTCTCAAATAGTAAACTATTTGCCAGTAAACTATTTCTCTTTCAACCTATCCTTCAGAAGTGCTTGTTAGAACAAACTCTCTGCTGTTTCTTTTATTTATTTTTGTGTTTGTTCTGTTTGGATTGAGTGGCCTTTAGAGAGGGAAACTATCTGGCTGTACTCCTAAAATTGCCTGATTTATTTTCTGAAATTAAATCGTATATATGTATGTATATGATAATAATTATATACACTAGTGAACAGATGTATAAATATTTTAATAAATATCATAAATGTGTTTAAAATGCAGCCAAATTAAATTTTGCAGCATCTTTAGCAATTTGTACACAAAATAAGCTGAAGTTTCTATGCCAACTGAAGGGATGACAGATGGAGATGTTTTGTACAAGGAACTTTGGAATAGGGTTTTTATTTAATAATGAGGAAATAATGCCAAGTACTCATAGGTCATATTAAAGAGAAGAAAATTTCAGCTGTTTATAGTTCTTCATATGCAAATTATCCCACTGCATGTTTCAAATTCATGTGTGATGTTTTAATAACACCACTGACAATATAGTAATCATGTGGTGATTACTAAAACTATGCTTTGGAGTTGCCCCATCTGCAAAATGAACATAACTTTGCCAGTTTTATAAGTGCTGTGTGAAGATTAAATGAGGTAATATACTGAAAGTGTTTAGCACGGTGCCAGGCACGTGGTAACGTCTTAGTAAGTTTACCTCTTTCATTGCAGGAGAGAAAATGTTACTTAAAAATGCCTCCGTTTTGCTCCTTTAAAGTCTCTTAATAACTTGTGTTGGCTCTAAGGAAACCGAAAGGTTTAAATCAGTATTCTGAACATGACCTTTTTACTCTTTAAGATTTAATGATGTTAGTCACACAGTGAAGTCACCAGGCTTACTATTTAATACCTGCTCTCTGTGAGTTAACTGACTACCCAAGAATTTCCAGAAAACAATCCAATCATTGCACATAGAGAATTTTGTTATGATCATTTCAATCTCAGCTAATCTTTTAACACCAATATTTCTTAATTAAAATGAACAACACCTAAATAGTCCTATATATAATTTTAAAACTAGAAGTTGTACATTAGCAAGCTTATCAGACTGACCAATATCCTGAAAGTCTTTCCTTTCTTTCTGTGAAATGGTCTAATAGTATAACAGCAAGCTTACAGCAAGAGGTATTCTGAGAATTAATTAGAATGGAATGAAGTGTTCTGCCCTGATTTCAATATTGACATACGTATTTTAAAAGAATTAACATCAGGGTGTGTGGGTGGCTCAGTGGGTTAAGCCTCTGCCTTCGGCTCAGGTCATGATCTCAGGGTCCTGGGATTAAGACCGCATTGGGCTCCCTGCTCAGCGAGGAGCCTGCTTCCTCCTCTCTCTCTGTCTGCCTCTCTGCCTACTTGTGATCTCTCTCTCTGTCAAATAAATAAATAAAATCTTTAAAAAAAAAGAATTAACATAATTTTAGTGACCTATTTATGTTTAGTCACTCAATGAAAATGTTCCTGGTTGTACATTGTGCAATTTTATACAGACTAAATTAGAAAATTCATGATAATAACAAACAAAATTATTTCTACACAGTACAGTAATTTTAGTAGTAGTATTAATGTAAATACCTGATTAACCATGAAATAATACTTTAAAATATCATGAATTTTTGGTCTGAGTACAATTTAATCACAGTGATATAGATTTATGCTCATCTTCCTCGGGGATGAATTATTATTCAATATCTGATGAACTTTAAGCCAGTTTAGAGAAAATCTCCAGACCAAATTTGGCCAGAATCTTTTCAAAGTTGACAGCACCTCCTTATGTCTAGTAAACATCTGACATTATTTTGTAATGCATTATTTGTACAGGCAGTTGAGCATAATTTCTCAGAAACAGAGACACTTTGATAGGACTATCTAAGTGGGAAAACACCTTGCTTCATTACCTACTTCATGATTTAAAGGAAATAAAGCTATGCACAGCTACTTGACTGCTGAGTGCACTACTTACATAATTGTAGCAAGGGATGTAGCTCTAACAGTCATAAAAGTTGGCTTATCTTAAAGAATGTGGCAGATAACCTCCATAATTTTGTCCTTAAAAGCCAAACATATGCCTCAAAACTGTTGTTTCTCTCACTTTTTAGAAACTGTTATGGAAAAAATCTCCTCCATAATGATAATGTAGCTTTTATAGTGAATATTTATGGACACCTGATTTAACAGGTCACAATTATAATCAAAGATTGAAAAAGCGTTAAAAGGAAAAAGTATGCAGTTATCCAGAAAAACAATATTACTCCAACTAGCAGGACATCAATTATGCTTTCAAAACAGTTACCCTTTAAGGAAAAAAATTACCCTTTGAAGGAAATGGACATTTTTAGTAAACAGAGCAATCAAAGTCTGTCAACTGATAAATGGCAAATGTTCTCATATTTTTAATAGAAAAAAAAAGGTTACTTTAGTGATACCTGGCAAGATATTAAGTCACTTCCCATTTCCCAGCCTTGCAATACTCTCTTACTACCAGACATCTCCAAAAGTATCTCCTCTGAAGGTAATATATTTGTCCTCTCTCTTTCATACTGGTCATCCTTGAGGTCATTTTCTCCCAGAAAAGACTTCCATGCCCATTTCCTCAAGTTGAGTTGGGCAACCCCCTAATTGCTCTGAACTTGCCCCTTCTGACTTGCAGTTCACACTCCACACCCAAATAAACTGTTAATTCTCTAAAAATATAGACTGTGGAATTGCTTACTATTGTAGCCTGAGTCTGGAATAGCAGAGGTATCAGTGAATATTTGTTGAATTATTAAAAGAGTGAAAGAAAAAGAAGTCATCAATCTTTCAAAGTTTCATGTGATGTCTTCATTATTCATGCAAACAGGGGAGGAAACTGTCCACTGCCTACAGATAATCTCCCCATGAAAGATGCTGCAGTATGAACCAGACCAACCAGGCTCTTATCAGAAGTACAGTTTGAGACACTGTAAAACACCAAGATTATCCAAGGATCGGGCTACTGGCACAAAAACAAACTGAGAGTGTATTCACCAACTTCCCACTTCTCCCCAGCTCTCTCTCTGTATACATACATATGTCCTCTCCACCCTTTGACACCAGTCACTAATTCCAGGATCAATCCCATATGTGCAATTAATAAGTAGGCAGATTCCCTATCCAAAAATTATCAGCTCACTGCTTGGTTTTACTAGTTTAGCTCATTTAATTCCTAAAGACTTTTTCTCTGTGTCTCCTTGCTCATTTAATTCTAAGATTTTTCCTCTCTGTATCTCCTTTTAATGCAGATATTCTTTAAACCAATATCAACTAATTATCATTTTTTTCTGCATGTAGTTTTTGATGTGCGAGAATTAGTTAACAGATGAAAACAAGAATGGGTGTTGAGGAGGCCATAATTTTCCAGGACTGGTCTTCACCATGCCGTGTCAGTCATCTTTCTGGTATCACCAGTGCTACCTGTGCCTGCTTAGATCATTGGCCTCTACAATAAAACTTTTCCACCAGTCCCTTGAAATTACCCAGAAAAACATTAAGTCAAATAGGTTCTAGAGGCCAACAGTGTCTTTTAAAGATAGAGAATAAGAGAGAAGAGGGAAATGATATGTACTTCTCTTTTATTTCAGTGAATTTTTAATTCTTATCTGCATTAGATTTTCATGATCATTTAGTAATCTATTTCTCATCCATAACTAATTTTAAATGTAAAAACTTAAGGGAGAAACATATCGAATGACTATCAATCCTTCTCCCTTCTTCCACCTCTTGCATTGGGCTAAATGCTCCTTCCTCTACCATTGGGAGACAAAAGGAAGAATAAGACATGATGCTTATCTTTCCATAACTTACATTTTTTTTTGGTGGCATTGCCAAATGCAAACTGAAAGAATCCTAAGACAGGCAAATGTGCTATGCATGACTGGGAAAGGCAATTCTATTGAACATCTCCAATAAGTGATCTCTTCAAAGGGTACTGAAATTAATTCATTAAATTTGAAGTTCTCCCTTCAGTTTATGCTAAATTTCAAATTTCTAAATAGTTTTGGTCAGTAAATAAAATTTGTTCTTTATTGATATAATTGAAATAACTTCAAACTTTTGCTCAAACTACTTTTTTGAAAACTAAACATTTATTGTTTTTAGTACTTAAGTTAAGAATTCTTCAATGATGTTCTAATCCTAAAACATTTTTAGGCTAATGCACAGGAAATGCTTTTGGTCGGTTTCTAGGTCACCTAAATAATAGGTATTGGACATCATTTCAGATTAGGAGAATGGTCCTTTAAAGCTGCTCAAAACTCAGAAAAGAGCTTCAAGCTAGGGCTTAAATCTCATTGCAAATCTCTGGATTTCAGCCCAGCATGCATCTATACCCAAAATACTATCCTAATTGTCCAAAATCATATTGAGTCTCCTGACTTTGGCACAGATTCTTGGTTCAAGGTCATTCCTAAAATATTGCTTTGGGTCCATTTTATGGACTTTTTGTTTGGAGCCAAAAAGTAAGGGGAAATTTGGATTAGTTCTTCACTGCACCACAGAGAGATCCCTAGGCAATAGCTCTTAAATTGCAATTTTTTAAAAAGATTTATTTATTTATTTATTTATCTATTTATCTATTTATTTATTTATTTTAGAGAAAGGGGAGCGGGACAAAGGAAGAGGGAAAGAGAGAATCTCAAGCATGGGGCTTGATCTCACGGCCCTGAGATCATGACCTGAGCCAAAACCAAGAGTCAGGTGTTCAACCAACTGAGCCACCCAGGTGCCCCCCTCAAATTACAATTTAATGAAATGTAAGTGTTTTACCCAAACTAGAGAGAGAGAGAGTTGGGGGGCAGGAGCAGTGTACTCTGTTGTCAAGTAAGTTTGGAAAACCATATATAATCTCCTCCTGGAGTTTTGCAATTTATATTAGTATAAATTAGGCTCAGAGATTTCTTACCATGAAAAACTTGTTCACTTTTATTTAACCTAATATTTCCCAATCAATTAGCCACAGAAACTGTGTTGTAGGAACCACCATTAAGATCTCAAGGGAAACCAGTGTACTAAGAAACAAGGTTTAGAATTGCTGCCTTAAGAATAATTTGCATGCTGAGTTGATTCTGAATTTGTTCCAAAAGCATTGTCTCAATATTATCTACAATTACATCTAAAGTTCAAATAGGCAGATAAATGGAAAATATTACATGGTAACTTTAACATGATAAGTATGGTATTTATGCATATTAACATATACTTCATTTGCCCTGTCTTATATTAACTGTAAAAAATTAACTCAGTTTGTACATAGTCCTGATAAATAAACAAAGATTATTGCAATTTTAGGCACAAATTTAACTAATAGACTCAAGCCTCCTATTTGAGTATCATCTGCAGTAATCTATTATTATTTCAACCCCTCTGTACACTATTTAGTTTGGCTTTGTTTTGATGTCAGAAGTTCTCCCACTATTATTAGTCTGTTGCATTCCATTGCCCTTCTTTTTAAAAAAAAAATATTTTATTTATTTATTTGACAGTGAGAGAGATTACAAGTAGGCAGAGAGGCAGGCAGAGAGAGGAGGAAGCAGGCTCCTTGCTGAGCAGTGAGCCCGATGCGATGCAGGGCTCGATCCCAGGACCCTGAGATCACGACCTGAGCAGAAGGCAGAGGCTTTAACCCAGTGAGCCACCCAGGCGCCCCATTGCCCTTATTCTTTAAGTGCATCAAAACAGTTAATAGAGCCCTATTTTATGAGGATCCTTTATGTATAAATCCACCCTAACCTTAAAATGCTAAATCTGGGGTGCCTGATTGGCTCAGTTGATAGACAGTGCTACTCTTGATCTCAGGGTTGTGAGTTGGAGCCCCAAATTGGGTGTAGAGATTACTTAAAAATCTCTAAAACAAACGAAGTGCAAAATCCATTTATTTTTGTATGAAGTCCTTTTTTCCTTTCCTCTTTGGCCTATTTCTTCTCCTATTTATTCTCAGAAGGACACTAGCTAATGGCTCTAGCAAGTACTCGTGGTCACTCTAGTAGAAATGATTACATTCTTCTGCAAGGAAGTTGACTGGACAGAGAACTTCCAGAGCCAGTTCTCCCCCAATATACATTAAACCAAAAGGTCTGAGAATGATATTCTCTGCCTAAAAGGCAAATTTTACCTGGACATGGATATTAGATAATTCTTTTCTCTGCTTCCCCACCCTAATCCCTTTGTCTTTATATATTACTACACAAACCCTTTTGCACAACTAAGGTAAATAGGTAAATTCGCTTTGTTGGCAAATCAGGTATGACTTCTCTACCTAAGTCAGGTTCAGATATAATCTCAAATGTAGTAGATGTGAATCTTGGTCAAGAAACAGTTAAGTGTTCAGTGACTCTTTAATTTAGCTTTCTGAACCATGTGAAAGGCAGAGGATTTTCATTTTCCAACCTATTTTGTGTATAAAAAAACTGGATATGAACCTGGAGTACATTATGCTAAGTGAAATAAGCCAGACACAGATGGACAAATACTACATGATGCCACTTATAGGAGGAATCCAAAATAGTCAAACTCATAGAAGCAGAGAATAGAATGGTGGTTGCTAGGGGTTGCGGGGAAGGGAGAAATAGGGAGGTATTTGTCAAAGGGTGCTAAATTTCAGCTATGCAAGGTGAATATGTCCTAGAGATACACTGTACAGTGTAGTGCCTATAGTTTATACTGTTGTATGGTATATTTAAATATTTGCTAAAAGGATGGATCTTATGTTAAGTGTTCTTATCACAAAATAATAATAATAAATTAAAAGGCAGGAGGGAACTTTTGGAAGTGATGGATATATTTATGACATAGATTGTGGTGGTAGTTTCACAGATGTAGAAATTAGTCAATTTGTATACATTAAATAAGTACAGATTTTTGTATGTCAGCATACCTCAATAAAGTTTTTTTTTAAGAAAAAAGAAAGATTGGATATGGTTCAAAAAAAGGAGGGAATTCACATGGAAGTTTACTTCATTTAATGCATTCTTTTTTCTCCATATTACTTAGATATGCACAATTCCTGCCTTTTTTTCTTCATGCCATATGTGAAATCAAAATATAGAAAAGTATGGTATTCCACTAGTGAAAAAGAAGTTACTGTTCTACCAAAAGTTTTTGATACAGAGAAAGAAAGCTAGGATCCTTAGAAAAGAAAGAAAGCTTTGCTTTAATTCCAAATTTACAAAGAAAACCAACCTCTAGCTTCATATCCTTTTCACTAATCTGGATAGACCCTCTAGGCTTGTGGGGTTCCCCCCGCCCCGGGGTTTCTAGATTTAGGTTGTCTCTTTAAATCACTGCCTTAAATTCTGTGGGGTGGCCATAGGAGATGAGACCCTGATTTGAGGGCATCTGGGTTCATAGTTATAAGTGGCTCATTTAAGTGCCAAATAAGCTGGCATTGCTGTCTGTACTACATGTCCCCTGCTGTAGCACCACTTGAAATTGTCAGAAGAGATTCAGACCTGACTGTCATTGTGAGACTGTGGCACAAGATCTATTCTTCTCTGCAATGAATTCATTTGCCAAAGAAGCCTTCTTTCATAGTAGCTACAGAGCTGTCATCACATGCATTTCCAGGCCAGTTCTCCAAATGTTGGAGCCACTGAGATTTGTCAGAGAGGTCACTGGACCCAGAAGAACTTCATCAATGTATAATTCAAAGAGTCATTCCTGATAAGCCCATTTTGAAATCCCCCAGGGTATAAGTTAACTATCCAGTCATTTAAGGGCTCCAAAACATTCCTGGGACCTGAGGGCATCCGGTCTGAAATAGAACCCTTGGTCCCATTAAATAGTGGTTTTTAACCTTATCTGTACAGTAAAATCACTAGAAAGCATTAACAAACATTGATGCCTGAGTCTTCCCACCTTCTCAGAATTCTGATGTAATTGAATGGTGGTCTCCCAATAATCTTAGGTGATCCTCTAACATGATCCAGTGGTTCTCAGTTTTGGCAGTATGTCAGAATTATCTGGGGAGATTTTTAAATTCCTGGTGCCCAGGCCGCACCCCATATCAATTTAATGAGAGTCTTAGTAGGTGGGACCTGGCATCAGTATTTTTTTAAAATTCCCTAGCTGATTACAATATTTAGCCAAAGCTGAGCAATAGGAAAACCTGGAAAAGGGAATGTGGCTGACTGAAAGCTGGCTTCTCACATTCTCTCCAATTCACTTGGGTCTCTGAATGCTCTAAAACTGTAGGCTAAAGAGGTGTAATACAGCTGAGTCAAAAGGGAAAATACATGTTCAGATGCTCTGGCTTGGTACAGAAAAGAAAGTGATAGTCAGTTCAAATGAGGATTTACAAAATAAAGAAGAGATGCACCTGTGGCAATAAATTATATGTACTTTGTAAGTGCCAGACACTTGTATTAGCCACAAGAAAAGAGGAAAACTATACAATGAAAAATAATATTTATTATTAGAATTCTCAAAGAACGGTTAATATTTCCAAATCTGCTCCCCGGCAATTTATCCATCTTCCATAACTTAAAGCCTTGACAACTTTCTTATGGGAATATAGGTCACCAGTTCTACAGTACTGCATTTTGTCAGGATTTTGGTTCAATTCCATAGATATGTTTCTCATTGTTCTTTTTTTTAAGGTGGGGTTGCCCTGGTTTTCTTATTTTTGTTTTGATAATGTGAATTATTGTTCCTTTATATAACTTGCTAAGAACTGTTCAGAGCATAAGCAAGTTTACCATCTCCATATTTAGAGGTGGTTAGCATATTTGCTAACTACTAGCAGAGATTATTGCTGAGTAGGATCTTATCCAAAGAATTGTTGACATTTGGGTTGCTGAAGATTTTGTGGCCAAAGTCAAATCCCACAACACTGTGTTTATTTGCTTTTTGCCAATTGTTAGGCCATATCCCGTCACAGTCTAACAATCCAAAAGAGAATATTGCCAAATCATTGGCTGGTTTTCAGAATGGCTAACCCTTTTTTTGCTATGGAACTTACAATGCTTAATTCTAATAAGTGAGGCATGCTTTTGCTTGAGTCAGTGGCCTGTCACAACTAAGTATTTCTTCTTAAAAGAAATGGATGATATTGACCATGGTCCGGAAGAGCAAAACTTTTTAGTAATTGGATCCCCAAAGCAAGAAAATCATCCTGAGGGACTGAGCTCTTTCTTCCACATCTGTCTGTCAGGGCAGTTGTCAGTTGCCCAGTACACCGCTGCCATCTCTCACTTGGCACCTCAATTCCCGGCTTAAACAGCAGTGTTATTTCTGTCAGGTGTGGAGTGATTGACTCTGTCTGTTGACAGAGTGCCTGGTCCAAAAATTGTCTAAATTCACCCTCTCACCCTTTCCCAAGGGGAGAGTTCTGACGACAACAGTGGAAGTACTGACCATCCATTACTAATCGCTTTGTGATGTTATTAGTGCTCTCCTTCTGCAGAGAACATGAATATTTCTTTCATTTTAGGAGGGCATGTTATGCTTTTATTACCCTTATTGTTAGTTCAGTTTAGGTTCCAGTTTTATCACTTGCAAACCTACTATAAGGCTAAATGTGGAACCACCAGAGAGGACAGGCTTTCTTGCCTCCCGGGTGAGAATAGTATGCAATCTGAGGACCAGTTCTCCATTAACAGCTTCTCTCCCCTCAGCGTCAGCAGTGTGGTCCGGCATCTTCTGGCCTCTCATGAATTCCTACGTTTATATACTTGGGTCTTACTTAATGTCTATTGGTACGAGTCTTATTTTTGTTGGGCTCCTTGGTATGCTTTTTCTGCAATGTACTCATTCTAATCTAAATTTAAAATATTTTACAAGACAACACTATAATTAAGACAGTAGTTAGATCCTAACAACTCAGGATAGCTTAAATAATTTTTTTATTCCCCTAAAGATATGAGACATGAGCTATCATATCTACCTCCCTGGCACTCCCCTTCTCTTCCTCTAGGCTCTCCATCTACCTAACCTAGCCCAATCTTCTGGAAACAGAATTGTATACCCAGATTTTTTTAACTCCAGTCCATTATCTTAGCAATATCTTATAAGTCACATTTTTTATGAAGAAGTTATCCTTCTTCTAGTAAAGTAACCAGTCCTTCAAAACCTATTCATTTCATCAGGTAATGTTCCCCTTCATTCAAAGCAAAGCCATGAGGATGGAGTGGGAACCTTCTCATGGTAACGCAGAGAACAACCATATCTCACACAAGATGACATCTAATTTTTCATGTAAAATTTTACCATCTAAGACATTTAAATCTGCACCATCTTAAAGGACTTCCAAAGAAGGGTGTTCAACAACCTCTGAACAAATTTAAGGCATCGGAATACTGAAAATGAAATGCAAGAGTTTGATTCTGATCTGTCAGACTTTCTGAACTCTGCTGCATTTCACTTCAGTAGACAATCCAATTACTTTTTATTCTCATTTTAAATAGGATGGAAGCATCTTTTGTTTGTTTATTCATTCATTCAATTAATGATTGAGGAATGTAAATAGTCTTCATATTTATAATTTCAAGTTTTTGTTCTTCTTTGACTTCTTAAACAAATTTTGTTGAGCATTTTCTTTGTACCTGTATGTAGTAGCTTCAACTTCGCATATGTCAATTTGCGAACGCATACATATGTTGTATGTATGGGGCATTCACACTTAAAATTAGTAAGACTGCCCCAGAAATAATAGGAAATGACTACCAGAATTCTCTTCTAATAAGTTATTCTTCATTTATTTTTCAGTGAAGTATTTCCTTTTGTACCTAAGGATTTCCAAATAGACAACTGTGAATTAGCTTCTTTTCGACTATAATGAAGCTTGAGTGGCTCCTTCTTCAATAGGATAGCAATAAAACCTGCCAAGAGTTTTAGGGTTTACTTAAAGCATCCCACTGAAGGTTTCTCTTTCCAGGAGAACTAACCATGTCAAGAAAGTATACTTCGATATACAGCCTATGAAAAACTTATAGCAGTGGAGACTATTTATATGATATATATCCTATCTTTAAGTACATTGGTATTGTGATATTTTAATTAATGATACAGAATGAGTTTCTTTCTTTCTCTCTCCCTTTCATGTTTTACTGTAGAATAAGAGTCAAAGGGGAATGGTGTACCAAATTGGCTTTATGGTTACTCAAGGTTAATGCTAAATTATGTTTCAAACTATAAAATAAGTTTGGGATTTTGTGTATGCTTATAAACACCTGAGATTCTTAGTTTCAAGAAATTTTAACACAAAATAAAACATATATGTGAAATGTGTCCCAGTTGTAGATATTTTTCATCCCAAATAATTATGCATACTGTTCATTTTCACTGGATTTTACATCTAATATTTTGGAATTAGTTGGCCTACAGAAGAATTCTACAGTGTTTAGGTTTGATAACCATATTGCTACAATTTCAAATTAGTTCTGACAGCTCATCTTATCCTTGAGATAATATTCACCTATGTCACTCAGTATGTGGTAATTATATAATGAGTACTTAGATTTGTTCACATTTATGTGATATATTCTATGGCTTAGAATAAAATAGACTGTAAGAACTAGAGGGTATATTGGAGATTATCTGCACATATCCCACATTTTAGAGATGAAAAAACTGAGAATTGGAAGTAATTAAATATTGTTCCAGAATTACTCACAGGAAGGGATTAGATCTATGTGTCATAACTTCCACCTGGGCTCTGTCTCCTCTACCAGATTCCATTATCGATGATAAATCTCAATAACTTTTTAAAAAATTGATTATAATCCAAATTCTGTTGCTCACATAGAAGTGATTATCCACAGAACCTTCCTTCAGATTGTTATTTCTTTACCTAAACTTTAACATAATCAGAACAATATTCTAAGACTAACACAATAATTTTATTAATAACAGTAATAATTAAACTATTGCTGTTAATAATCCATTAAAATGGCCTTAGCATTCTATATCAATTATAGGTACAAAGAAGATCATATTTTCATATTGGAAACATAATTCCCCAAATTCCCACTTATTGGTTCATTTTAATTAAGAAGCCTAAAAAGCATTCATTAAACAAGCAATAAAAGTTTCAAGTACTCACTGCAAGCGAAATTTACTGCAAGTACTTAAGCAAATGTTTATACCATCAACTCCATGCATTCTTTTTCGGTTGACTTTAACATACATAATATTATAAGATGATATAATAATAACATTGTTCAAGTGCTAGTAATATAAACAAAATCTATTTTCACTCAGGGATTTTAAATTCTTACTATACATGTTGAGTATTTTACCCCATTAAATTTAAAACTATTGAAATTGTTTATTAATCATAATTGCTAAATGGTAAGTCCAACCCTGATATTTTAACATGAAAAAAGATGGGTTTTGGAGAAAATGTAAGGTACACTAAGTACACTAACAGAAAATCATGGACATCTCTTCCAACTCACTTTTTTTTCCTCCTTCACATTTACAGTTCTCTTAAGGTGACATAGAACTATGGCATAGAAGATTTAAAGAAAATCTTAGGAGGAACCTATTTTTTTTTTTTTTGCTTAGGTAAATAAACAATCAAATACAAACTCATTATGATGCGAACAGATAAGGATACCACAGATTCCTTTCTATTTTACAACTGTACACAATTACACAAGTTGCTAAATGCATTTTTGGGCACAGATTATTTCACACCACAGAAATATTGTTTCGAAGAAAATCAGATTACTTTTTAAAATAAATTTTCTGTTCCTCAGACTAACAAGTAGCTTTTAGTGAGCATTTACTGAGTACTCTTTAAGAGTTCTTAATGAATTTTGCTAGAAGACAGTGAGTCACATTTCAGTGTGAATAATATCATTTACATTTTTCTTAGCTTATGAGCATTTTGAGTTTAGGACATGGAGATTATATTTTCAAATTGGCTTGGGTTATCAGTCCTCACTATAATATTAGTAGATTTGACCTGTTGCAGAAGATGTATTTGGAAACATAGTTCAATGATCCCAATTTAGAGAAATTAGAAGATGATAGTTAATTTTTAAAAAAAAGGAAACTAAGAAAGCCTGTCACTTGAAAAATGATTCTTTCACAGATTAAGGTTCATATGCAGTGCTATAAATAAAGGACATTACTTACTGTAACTGTTCTTCATCTCTTGGGTTCCTTTGACTTTGCCTCGTTTATCAATCCTCAGATACCACTGTGTTCGACAAAAGAGTCTTCTCACTCTTATATCCCCTCCTTCCATGTAATCATAACTTCTTGTATGTCGCTCAGGGCTGGAACAGTTCACATTTGTAGCCATTTGCTCTGGAGTCATGTCATTGCAAGCTAAAGATATAGTGCCCACTAGACAGATAATGTGAAAGCATGATCTGTAGAGCAAAGTTGGCAGGATCCATGTCAGTATCCATTTGCGCATTATAGTGTAGTGCTCCGGGTGTTCATGAATAACATAATGAAAATTAAATCTTGAGTTGATTGTTGCTCCTAGGTCATTGACCTCTTCCTATCTGTGAATTGTAGATTGATTTAAGAAAGAGTAGTTGTTTTTTTCCAAATTGTTATCCTTATCCTTTTAGTTCCTGATAACAATACAGGATTCCTCCTAAAATAACTCTCTGTTGATATTTCCTCATAAAAACAGGTTGTAGTAAGCTCAGTTGCTGTGACACTGTTTACTACTTGACTTCTGTTTGCAATAAGAGATTAAGAATAGGGAAAGGAAGGGAGGGGAAGATGAAAAGTTATATGTATAAATCTCAGTGGCTAAATAGTATAACATGCAGTACAGTTTGTACTGTGAAGGCACATTCAAAACAGCTTTCACAGAATATGTCAACATCTTCATTTCTCTCTATGTAGATTTATAAAAGTTATGCATTACTAGAGACAAATCAGAATATGATTGTACCATTTATTCCAATTGCTATTTGGTAAGAAACATCCTGCAGTTAGAGCTATTGATTTAAATCAAGTCCTAAAATCACTATTAAAGTATAAATGCTTTCCCTAGATTTGTTTATTGTATGCTTTTATGTTTGTGGTTAATCAATTATTTTCTCCTGAACTACCCACATTTCTCAAGTTAAATGCCAGTATTGTCTGGAGAACGTCAACCTTATCTTTATGTAAGTTCTACAGCATAATTACTATAGATAACTACATGGCTCAAAAGTTTGGTAACTTTACTTTTCCCCTCAGCACTAAAACCAGAGAAAGAGGTAAACGACTAGAAAACCACTATTATTTTTAAAGACAAATAACAGTAACTTACTTGTTCTGTTGATAACAGCTGGATACACAAGAATTCCATGTCTGTTGTCTGCCTTGTGCAACTTGAGCCTCTCTACTGTAGCTACAAACTATTTCTCAGCTGAGAAATTCTCCAGCAGAATCATAATTGTTTCCATAAATCAACAGGCAAGAGGATTTTCTCTCTGTGTGAGCGCGTGTATGCTTGTGTGTGTGTGTGGAGCCTTTTTATTCAGGGCTTTTCGATAAATACCTTTGCTGACCTCATTGGAAGCAATTAAAACTTAACCAGTGAGCTGTTAGTTGAATACAACAGCGAGAATAAAGGAGGCTTATATAGTATTCATTCAATGGTCATGAGAGGGAGCTATGAACATGGTTTATGCCTAAATCTACCAGTGGATACCTACTTTGTAGAAACAGATCTCTGATTCTGAAGCAGTTAAAAGGGGCCAGGGAATTTTTTACACCATCTTCACAACATAGGAGTTATATATAAATTGAAAAATATTCCTTTGAACATCTAACCTTTTCCATAGCTTTATGATACATGCATTTCTACTGTTACTTCTTTGCACTCAGAATTTTAGAACAAAACTAGCCTGTGTTATTTAACTCACATCTTAGTGTTCTAAAGCACTATGTGGCCGAGCCAAGTGCATATCTTTTCACACAGAGGTATTTTACCGTGGTGTATGAGTATTATTTTTAGATTTTATATTCCTAGGCTGAAAATAAGAAGACCTGATTTCTTACTTGAGCTGAGCCACTAGTGACCAGTATGACTTTGGGCAAGTCACTTGGCATTTCTCTGAGTCTCAGCTACTATATTTTTAAAATTAGTGCATTAGTCTAATTGATTCTATGGTGCCTTGTAGTTTTAAAATTCTGTGACTTTGACTTGTACTAACTACTAATATAAGGAAGAGGATGCATCCTTTTAAAAATTATAATCCTTAAAAATTAAACATAAAGAAAATGGTTTTACACTGGTTATCAATGTTTGACTCTTGTCTCAATTAAGAACATTAGCACAATAAATAAATGTTTATCTAAGGATGGAATTATAAGAGCCTTAGTTAACGTAAATAAGAGAAAGCCATTGTACTTTCCAACATGAGTTACTCTCTCCTTTACTTCCTATTCTGGCATATGTATAGTGTTCTAGTGTTTTATTAGCTATTTGCTGCAAAATAATTGCATTGTTAATCTAAATCAATATTTAGGAATGTATATTGAAATTCTTTCTCTTGTTAATACCCCCAACACACACACACACACACACACACACACACACACACACACACACACACACACCACTTGAAATGCACTATTTTACCACCAGGTGGTGCATGTAGACCAAATAGGAAAAGGAAATTAAGTCCTTCCAATCCAGATCATAATGTATGTGATTGCTATGTTTTGGGGGAACACAGTGAAGAGCATGGAATAGGCTAAATATACCCAGTTACTCTTTAGGCACCAGATATTGAAATTTGTAAGTTTACTAGAGCAGAGGAGGGTGGGCACTTCTCTAATCTCATCTGTTGAATAGGTCACTGTAAAAATAGTCTATCATGTATTTCTCCAAAAGGAGAAAGAGAAAAAGGGAAAGAAAGAATGATGCTACTGTGTTCTGAATCATAGCCCCATATGCAACAACAAGGAGCAGTGTCAGAACTCCTAGAACGTGTATATTCATTCTAAAGAAGTGAAAAGTATTAATAGTCAGTTCAAGAGCTACTAAATATAAGATATTGGCAAGATATTGTTATCCAGGAGCTACTAAATCCATCTGTTCCATACTGAACCTGCACATTTTAAACTAAGAAATCAATAGGTTAAAAGTCAAAATTTGCTAATTAAATGCTCAAGACTTAAATAAAAGAAATGGTTTGTTGATAAAGACTGCTAGTGCCTCCTTAAAATCTGTTCTATAGGGTTAACTGTAGAATTGGAAACAAAGCACAAAATTATGATCTATTTACTTTAGGTTCATTAGATGCCTTTGCACTCTGTGATTTGAAACCATAATCCCCATAATATTAATGAGTGGCTTAATCTCAACAAGGTAACTATATTTAAATCTTTTGATTATTGTGTTGCCTGGGTGGCTCAGTCGGTTAAGCGTCTGCCTTCAGCTCAGGTCATGATCCGGAGTTCTGGGACCAAGTCCCACTTCAGGCTCCTTGTTCAATGGGGAGCCTGCTTCTCCCTCTGCCCCTCCCTCTGCTAGTGCTCTCTTGCTCTCTCTCTCTCCTGTGTGCACATGGTCTCTCTCTCGGACAAATAAATCTTTTAAAGAAAATTTTAAAATAAATAAATAATCTTTTGATTATCGGTTTTCCTAATGGAAAATAATTAATTCAAGATAGGCCCATAACCTGTTTCAGTAACACTATAGCTGTAATGAAGACCTCACTTATGCCCTTATTATACTTATACTTTAAGAGGTATTCTCCAGAAACCAAGAGGAACTTTAGGTTCCTCTAGATGGGGGTAACACTCTGGGGTATTTTGGTGGTGGTGGTGGTGGGTTTTTTTAGATTTTATTTATTTATTTGACAGAGAGAGACACAGTGAGAAAGGGAACACAAGCAGGGGGAGTGGGAGAGGGAGAAGCAGGCTTCTCACAGAGCAGGGAGCCCTATGCAGGGCTCAATCCCAGGACCCTGGAATCATTATCCGAGCTGAAGGCAGACGCTTAACGACTGAGCCACCCAGGCACCCCTACGCTCTGAGTTATTTTTTTTTAATTTTATTTTATTTTAAGTCAATTAATTAACATACAATGTATCATTAGTTTCAGAGGTGAAGTTCAGTGATTCGTCAGTTGCATATAACATCCAGTGCTCATTACATCATGTGTCCTCCTTAATGCCCATCACCCAGTTACCCTATCCCCCCACCACTCCCCTCCAGCAACCCTCAATTTGTTTCCTGTAGGTAAGAGTCTCTTACGGTTTGACTCCCTCTCTGAGCTCATTTTATTTTTCCCTCCCTTCCCCTATGATCCTCTGTTTTGCTTCTTAAGTTCTACAGATGAATGACATCAGATGATAATTGTCTTTCTCTGATTGACTTATTTCACTTAGCCTTTATTTCCATCCACATTGTTGCATATGGTAAGATTTCATTTTTTGATGGCTGAGTAATATTTCACTGTGTATAGATACCACATCTTTATCCATTCATCTTGTCAATGGACATCTAGGTTCTTTCCATAGTTTGGCTATTGTGGACATTGCTGCTATAAACATTCGGGTGCACGTGCCCCTTTGGATCACCATGTTTGTATCCTTTGGGTAAATACTTACTAGTGCAATAGCTGGGTCATAGTGTAGCTCTATTTTTAACTTTTTGAGGAAACTCTATACTGTTTTCCAGAATGGCTGTACCAGCTTACATTCCCACCAGCAGTGTAAGAAGGTTCCCCATTCACATCCTTGCCAACATTTGTTGTTTCCTGCCTTATTAATTTTAACCATTCTGACCAGTGTGAGATGGTATCTCATTGCAGTTTTGATTTGTATTTCCCTGATGCCAAGTGATGCTGAGCACTTTTTCATGTGTCTGTTGGCCATTTTTATGACTTCTTGCAGAAGGGTCTGTTCATGTCTTCTGCCCATTTCTTGACTGGGTTACTTGTTTTTTGGGTGTTGAGTTTGATGAGTTCTTTATAGATTTTGTATACTAGCCCTTTATCTGATAAGACATTTACAAATATCTTCTCCCATTCTGTAGGTGGTCTTTTGGTTTTGTCAGCTGTTTCCTTTGCTGTGCAAAAGCTTTTTATCTTAATGAAGGCCCAGTAGTTCATTTTTGCTTTTGTTTCCCTTGCCTCTGGAGATGTGTCTAGCAAGAAGTTGCTATGGCCAAGGTCAAAGAGGTTGTTGCCTATGTTCTCCTCTAGGATTTTGATGGATTCTTGTCTCACACTGAGGTCTTTCATCCATTCTGAGTTTATCTTTGTGTATGGGGTAAGAAAATGGTCCAGCTTCATTCTTCTGCATGTGGCTGGCTGTCCCAATTTTCCCAACACCAGTTATTGAAGAGACTGTCTTTTCTTATACTCAATATTCTTTCCTGCTTTGTTGAAGATTAGTTGACCATAGAGTTGAAGGTCCATTTCTGGGTTCTCTATTCTGTTCCATCACTCTGGGTTTTTTTAAAGTTCTTAGTGGTAATTACATTGATAAGCATTTATTCTAGTTTTAATGTATGTATAGTGATAGGCTAAGCACAGAAATACTTTGAAGAAGTGTCTCTTGTTTCTGGATTATGTTAACTTCAGTTTTCATTGGAAACACCTCCTTCGAAGCTCTTGAGCTTTGAATTTGTAAAACAAAAGTTTAAATCTGTAAAACAAAGGATTCTTGCATTGATTCCTAAACAGTGTATTTTTAGAAAACCCTCCTTAGAAAGTAAAGATTAACATCTGGTATTCTTCAAAAAGAAGCAGTGCCTAATACTTGCCTTCTTTGATTTGGGAATAGAATATGTAAAAAGAATACAGTGAATCTATTTCAGTGGATATCATGAAAACATAAGTGGTCATTAAAGTAATGATTAACCACCATCTAGTTTTGCTTAAGCACTCTCCACTATATTCCTATTTCATAAAGAGGTGAATGATAGAAAATAGCTTTTGTTTAATAAATTTTGCATTTCAATAATTAATTTTAAACCTATGCCATGTTCATAAGTATGTATAATATAATCAATAGAAGGGAACATCATTATTTTCATTACTTTACATTTTTACATCCTATCCTGTTCCCCATCCTCTTAGCTCCTGTTCTTTATGAAAAATATAGGTAATCATTGTTATTAGTTTCTTGTCTATCTTTCCAGAGTTTTCTATGCATATATAGGCAAATTTAATCCACATGTGTAGATATTTATGTATATATTTTTTATTTTACCTCTTTTTGTACAAAAGGTAGCATACAATACACAATTTGCTGCATGTTACATTTTTTACTTAATAAAAATAGAAAATCTCTCCATTAGTATTTAGGAAATTTCCTCAATTTGTTTTACAAATGCATAGTACTCCATTGAATGGGAATATATCACAATGTATTTGCTTAGCCTTCTATTGGTGGACTTTTAATTTTTTTCCAGTCTTTCTCTGTTACCAAAAAAAAAAGCTATAATGAATAAAATTGTAAATGTGCCATTTTTTTACTATGCAAATATATTTGTAGAGTCAATTTCCAGAAATTGTCCAGGTCAAATTGTATATACATTTGTTATTTAAATAGATATTGCCAACTTATCCTCCATAGAAGTTGTGCTAGTTTTATAATCTTACTAGCAGTATGGAAGTGTGACTTTTTGTTCACTATAGTATATTACCAAACTTTCGGGGTTTTGCTAATCTGATAGGTAGAAATGGCATTCATTACAGTTACGCCTTGCATTTCTCATTTTATGAGAGAAAGTCACCGTCATAGAGTGCACAACAGGTGGCAGTAGGGAAACTTTCCCTGTAGTAATGCCAGTAGAGCTGCAGTTTAAAGGGTGAGGAGGAGTAAAGCAGGCGAAGAGGTAACCTGTAAATGTACAAAGACCCTGTATTGAAAGAGAACATGTTTTTTCAATAATGAAACACCAGGATGGTTATATTAGAGGGAATGAGAAGAACTGCAGTGCATGAAGAGGGAGACTGATCCTCACCCTAAAGGCAATAGGAAGCCATTAGAGTATGTCAAGCAAAAGGGTGGCATGATCAGAATCACGCTCCCTGCCTCTATTGTGGCCCAAACTTATTTAATTACTATTAGCAGAATAAGTTTATGTAATATTAAATTATGTTCTTTTATCTTGTTTTTTTTCTTTTCTTCATATTCTCAAAAAGATAGCCAAACGTTATAATTGGAAAGGAAAGATGGGTAATAAAAAAGTCACATACACTTCCTGACTTGGATAAAGCCTGAATCCACTTCACAGGGTTGTGCTAAGTACCATGAAAAGAGCATAAAGAAGTCTATTTGTGGAGCCAAGCTCCTATATTTCTGCAAACACTGTAGCACACAGCAGAAGCAGCAAAGCTCCAGAGAGTAAGGGCTGTCTAATGTATCTAAACAGACGGGGGCCACAAGCACCCCTCAAGAAGGTTACCCATGTTTCAAAAAGAAATCTGAAAGCATCAGGAAGCCCATACCTAAAGGAACTATGTGAGCAGAGTCGGGGAACTCCCAGAAGAAACAAGAGTAGACCAATGACTCAAAAACCAGAGGGCCTTGCCTTGTCCCTGAATCCTATCCCATCTTGAGGCAGAAGAGGGAAACGCAGGAACAATGGAGTTAAAGTTTTTTACCAGCTTAGGGGGTAACATTCTCAAAGTTGAAGCAAGGTTGATTTATAAACATAAATTTCTGTCATTTCTTGTATATTTGAGATTATGATCCAAGATCTACTTCTACTATATTCCCACAGCTATTGCCACACTATGGATTTATCCTCATCCTTTCTCCTGTCAGTCCCTTTCCATAATTTTTTTCCATTCCATAAATTTAACCTCAACTATGGATCATACCATACAACCAGTATTACTTACTTCCTTGATCTACTCACTAAAAAATATTTATCAAATAGGTATTTGGTACCAGATGTTGTCCTAGAGTTTTGGAGATAGAGTAGTGAATATTCTGGAAGGAATATTCTGGAAGAATACTCTGACCTTACAGAGTATGCATTCCAGTGAAGGAACAAACATAAACATAAATCTGTGGTGTAATTTGGGGGGTGGATATTAGGGTGCAAAGAAGATATTCTTTGCAGGGGTAAATGGGTAGGGGTAAATGAGTAGAGGGACCTACTTTAAGTAGAAAAGTCCTGAGGAGATAAATTTTAAGCTTCCTGGAACTTCCAAGAACTGAAAGAAGGCCAATGTACATGAAGTACATGAGCAGTGGGAGAATAGTGAGAGAGAAATGAAACTGAAAAAGTAGGCAGAGGCCAGATGCTAAAGAACTTAGAAGGTCATGGTAATAAGAGTTCAGGTTTATTCTAAGTGTAGTAGGAAGTTGGAGTATAGGTGTGTGTCCTCCAAACCTGATTGACCTAGTCAAAGACAGTAGTTTAAACTCAGGAGTACAATCTCAAAATTAATTGAACAAGCCTGGGATCCCCATAAATCCTCAGTTATGTAAACTTTGTGGCTATTCTTGGCATAATGCCTTAACATTTTAAAACTAATTGTATATAAGGTACAAAGTCTGAGTCATATGTTCAAAATTGTGGTGTGCCTATGACTCAACTGTATAAATATCTCAGTTTACAAATGTAACTTGACTTTTTGTGTCTCTGTCTATAAAAGTTTTTTTAATTTAATATTTATAAAAAGTTCTCTAGAATGCTAATCTAAAGTTAAAGTTCTTCAAAATATATTATTATTCTTATGAATTACTATGCAACTTTAGACCTAGAGAAAGATCTCTAGAGTTATTAGTTCTTTTTGTCAATTTGAAAATTTCTATATAATGAAATTATATTATGCAATTCACTCTTAATTGGCTTGACTCCACTTAAATTAATGTTTAACTTTACAAAGAATCCATCTCCTTGACTCAGTGCTATACATTAATGCCTAGTTTTGACAGTGTAGTGCCACTCTAACAGTTGAAAAGCATTATAATGGGTAGGGAGAGAATTTTGCTTCACCCCTAGGAGAACATCATGAAAAACAATAAAGACCCTGTGCAATTAGGGTTATTACATTCTTTGCTTAAAGTTGTCATTCTTTGGTTCCATATTCATTGTCTACATAGCAAGGCAATAAAAGAAGAGGTAAAACTGGCAACAAAATTTTTTTTAAATCTGTCATAAATGTCAAAGTGTTAATAACAAAATTGGCTTCTTTTTTAATTCATTAGCTTTAAAACCAGGAATTTTTAGCAGCAAATGAACTTTTTTTTTTAATATTTATTTACTTGAGAGAGGGGGAGAGAGAGCGCATGTGTGCGGGGGTTACAGGGGGAGAAGCAGAGGGAAAAGGAGAGAGATCCTCAAGCAGACTCTTGAGTTAAGTGCTCATTATCATGACTGTGAGATCACAATCTGAGCTAAAACCAAAAGTCTGCCCCCCAACTGAATTCACCACCCAAGCACACCAACACCAGATGAAATTTTCAAAAGTAGCAGAAGGAGGCAGAATAAAGATAATTATAATAGCAAAGAAAGAGAAGACTGTTATGGAGTTCAATATTTTTAGTATAAAGATACATCCATGAAAAGCCAGAAATCCATTAAATTACAGGTTCTTATAAACCTGGTGGCTAACAAAATAACTCACACATAAGAGAAAAAGGGTTAATGGTTCTCCTTAGGCTTCTCTTCAAGTTAAACATTCTTGCTATCTTTAAATATTCTTCAAATTTTCCTCTCAATGGTATTTAATATTAGTCATAGTTAGTCCTCCTTCTTCATCTAATCAATTCCAAAAGTCATCAATTCTACCACCACAACTTCTTGCACACCTGTTGCTTCCTGTCAATTATCACCTTCATATCCTAAGGCAAGTAATTGTTTTTTCTCAAGTTAACTCTATTCCTAACTCACCTTCTTGCATCTTCTCTTTCTGACCTCCAATCCATTTTATGTGTTGCTATCAGGTTAATCTTTCTAAAGCACAATTATAATCATGTTATTTTTCTGCTTAAAAGTCCTCAGTAACACCTTCATTTTTCCTGAATAAAACTCTAGTCTTCTTTTTCTCATATAAAATCTTCTGTTCCCAACATCCTCTGTGGTGCTCAATATTCCTCAAACACTACTCTCTTGCTTGATTTGGGGTGAAGGGAGAAATACCTGCTCCCCACTTCTCCTTTTGGTGGGGATAGGGACTAACAGAGACGAAATCTTCCTCACAAATCCTCTCTCTCTACCTTCTCTCCCCACTGTCTCTCCCTTCCTTATTTTATCTTCATGAGGGATCCAAGAATCATGTAATCATATATGTCCTTTGAAATTTTACATAGTGAGTTTTCAGTGATGTAATAGAATCCTTGATCCTATCGATACTATTAACTCAGCTAATTACTTCAAATCATCACTTACTATGTATTTACATAATACTCAAATATAATCGAAGATAAGCAAAGTCCCTGACTTCATAGAACTTAAGTTATGGAGGAGAGGACAGATAAACACATTAAGAGACTTCTGGGGGGGGGGTACCTCGGTGGCTCAGGTCATGATCCCAGGGTCCTGGGATCAAGCTTCACATTGGGCTCCCTGCTCAGTGGGAAGCCTGCTTTTCCTTCTCCCTCTGTTGCTTCCCCTGCTTATATTCTCTCTCTCTGTCTAATAAATAAATAAAATCTAAAAAAACAATTCTGATGTCATTGCAGGGGGAAATAAATAGGTTACTATGGTAGCAAATAACACAAGAGAAAAGGGAAGAAAGGGGTTGTTGGAATCTGGGCACGAAAGGCCTTTCTGATAAGGTAAAACATTTAAGCTTAGACCTGAGGGATAAGAGGAAATCAGAAATGGCAGCCCAGGGGTGCCTGGGTGGCTCAGTCAGATAAGCGGCTGCCTTCCGCTCAGGTCCTGATCCCAGAGTCCCGGGTGGAGCCCCACATGGGCTCCCTGCTCAGCGGGGAACCTGCTTTTCCTTCTCTTTTTGCCACTCCCCCTTCTCATGCATTCTCACTCTGTCTTGAATAAATAAATAAATAAAATCTTAAAAAAAATAAAAGAAAAAGAAAGAAGTGGCAGCCAATTCCAGGCTAAGATAACAGGGAAAACAAAAGTTCTGAGGTGAAAATGAGTTTGGTGTGTTTGAGAAATCAAAAGGTGACAGTATAACTGGAGCATAGTAAACAAGGGGAAAGTTAGGTGATATGAAACCAATGTATGTAGGGTCTTGATACCAACAACAGAAATTTTGGATTTGATCCTAGTAATAATGGGTTATGATCAGTGAGTCGTGTGATCATTCTAAAACTATGAAGAATGGTTTGGAAAATGGCAAAAGTTGAAATAAGGAGACCAGTTTGGATGCTATGACTATAGTCCAGGTTGGAGGTGATGATGACCTAGATATGGATTCTGGATGAGGAAAGTGAAAGAAGTGGACAGATAAATGTTGGAGATAGCGCTTGATGATAGCTTCAATCTGAAAGATAAGGAGGAGTCAAGATTCAAGTCCAGATATCTGACATTTGCAACAGGATAAATAGTGGTGCCATTTTGCATAGCTAAAGAGGCCTCGGAGAGCAATGGATGGGAAAATCAGGCAGCTGGAAAGTCTAGCTAATGGTATAAACCAAAACTCTACTCAGTCTAGATCAAAGGGATCTGGACCTCTTACTCCCTTGAAATGAGAACCAATAAGCATCTTACAAATCAATTACCACAAAATGTGGAAGTAGAAACAGAATCACTTTTTAAGGAACTCTGGTGTGAAAGGGAAGCTTTTCTCATGGCAGTATTAAGTATTTTGATGAAAATGTTAAGGACCATCCTCCCTCATTTTTCTACTTATGAATGTCTCTGACACTCAAAATATCGTAGACCCTATGAAGTGATCAGAACTCAAGCTATGTTATCATAAAAGCCTAAAGCAGTTTTACTCTTTGATTTCAGTCATAAATGGGTTTTAAATTTGTCAAAATGTAGGTTAGGGTACAATGTTCAGGCAATTCTTGGGACACTGAGAAAGAAGTTTCCTAATAACAATGTTGGCATTTTAAAAATGAATCAATACTTAGTACCTTTCTGATTATTTTACCTAAAATAAAATTGCTTCATATTTACTTCTGTAGAAAGAAATATACTTGTAGAGGAATGTTGGAGTAGAGTAGTTCAGATCAGCATGTAGATTACACAACAAAAAGAATATGTTAAAAACTAAAATTTTGCCTAATGGCAAAAAAATAGGTTAATTTGGGGGGGAAAGGGGACAACTATATCATTCATTTGATAGTGCCGAAAGAACAATAAAACAAGACTGATTTCTTTCTAATAGAATTTTTTGGCTACACGTGATTATAGCTTTGATTTCCTAGCCCAAGTAGCTTGGAAGTTGGAAACATTGTATCATGAATTTAGAAAGGTGCTGAATTAGTGAAAATCCAAATTATAGCATATTTTAAAAGCAATAGTATTAATGCCAAGTACTATATTTGTAATAAATCAAGCTGTTACCTGGATTAATTGTACCCATAAGACAAATATGGAAATAGCTTATCAGCTTCTACAAATGTGAATATGAAAGTACTGAAAGATATTTGAAGATTGCTTTCTCTCTTAACTATTTTTAAATTTCCCGTGATAACTGCTTTCTTATTAATTTGCACTATCTTAGAAATTTCTGCAAAGGAAAAAGATAAATTTCAATCCAAACTCAATTTGAATGATAACAAATTTTGAATTTAGGGACTCCAAATGAATGAAGTTTTACTACATTTTAAAGTATTCTGGGGCACCTGGCCGGCTCAGTTTGTGGAGTATGTGACTCTTGATCTTGGGGTTGTGGGTTTGAGCCCCACATTGGGTGGAGAGATTATTTGGAAATAAAAATCATAAGGTATTCTAAGATAGGATGTTTTATTAGGATAGCATTCATTTTATTATTTTTCCCTTCAGTAAATAAAATTAAAAGAGGATAATTCTAGTTCTTAGTGCAACTAAAGGGCTAACTAGAGAGTAATTCATAAATGGTAATGAAATTATTTATGATGTACTCCTGCCTTCCCTTGACCGCCTTCTTCATGCCTTCTATTTCATTTTATTCCATTCAGAGAGTTGACATAGAATGCTAATAAGGATACTTTATTTCTAATATAATCAAATATAAAACCAAGAAGCAAACTTAAAAGCATCAGAAACATTATTGTTCTTTTTACCCCTCAAAAAATAAGAGAAGGGATAAAAAAATATATTAAATTTCTGGATTATTTTACTGTACCCAGATCATGTCATATTTTAAGTTTGAAGGGGGATTTCTTTTTCTTTCCACAGTGGTCTTCATCTCATTAGTTCTTGTTCTCTTTAGACTGAAAGACCATCTTGTCCTGTTTTTTACTTTCTTAGTTTATAGGTAAAATTAAATTTATGCTATTTCCTTGGTGATCCCACATACTTACAGAAATTTCAAATTTTTTTGTACTGTTTTAAATCCTGAAACTGCTTCTTAACCTATTCATCCTCCTTCCCTTTCTCTCTGCATTTTTCTCCTCCAACATTTTTTAACGATTTTATTTATTTATTTGGGAGAGAAAAGGATAGTGAGAGAGCACACAAGCACAGGGGAGAGGGAGAAGCAAACTGCCTGCTAAGCAGGGAGCCCAAAGCAGGGCTCCATCCCAGGACCCTGGGATCATGACCTGAGCCAAACGCAATTGCTTAACTGACGGAGCCACCCAGGTGCCCCTCTCCTCCACATTTTTTTTTTTTTAAAGATTTTATTTATTTGACAGAGAGAGAGAGATCACAAGTAGGCAGAGAAGCAGGCAGAGAGAGAGTCCTCCACATTTTTTATTCTTTCTTTCCCTCTCTCTTTCTGTATCTCTTCCTCTTTCTCACTCAGACATGCATACATACATACTTTTTTCTGTCATACTTATGCTTCAAGTTTCTGGAAACCTCTTTTGGTCATTCTTATATTAATTTTCTACATGTTTATCTTTTTTTTTTTCCAATAAAGTCCTGAAAAACACATCTGGTTTCTATTCTAATCATACTCCTCTGAGAATAACTTCATATCCATATTGAAAAGACAAACAGTTCTCAAATAATAACCCATAATGATGTAACCTCCGGTGATTTAAACTTTTATCCAATAATTTTATTTTTTTTTTTTTTTTTTTTTTTTTTTTTTTTTTTTTTTTTTTTTTTTTTTTTTTTTTAAAGATTTTTTATTTATTCATTTGACACAGAGAGAGAGAGATTACAAGTAGGCAGAGAGGCAGGCAGAGAGAGAGGAGGAAGCAGGCTCCCTGCCGAGCAGAGAGCCCGATGTGGGCCTCGATCCCAGGACCCTGGGATCATGACCTGAGCCGAAGGCAGCGGCTTTAACCCACTGAGCCACCCAGGCGCCCTATCCAATAATTTTAAAACAGCTATTCATCGAGTCTTCCTTGGCAAGGTTTTTTTTTTTTTTTTTTTTTTTTTCCCAGGTAAAGTTTATGGAGGTAGGATTTGTATGGACACTCATTTAAAGCAAAATAATATTTGGAAACCTAGTTTTTCAAATGAGAAATCTTGGAAACTAAACATAGAAAATGATTCACTCTTCTCAGTAGCGATTCATTTTCGAGAATCCACAGCTAAATGACACATATAAAGAGTCATGGGAATGAGAAGATGGCAAAATCTGTGTACCACTTAGCAGCATTACACTCCATGTTCTCTGTTCTCCGTTCTGTGCCCCTATCTAACTTCAGTGTTGCCAAGCACTTCACAATCTCACCTACCCCTCCAGTGACCCTATGACACTGGTGTTCATTGTCCATTTTATAGCTGAGGACACAGGTTCAAAGTCACATTGTTAGAGAGAACTGTTGCACATCTGTGTTATTTATCCCCTTGTTACTCAAAAGACGATTCCACAGACTAGTAGCATCACCAATACCTGTGATGTCGTTAGGCCCAGACTTAATAAAGTCAAAAACTGCATTTTAAAAAGATTCCCAGGTATTTCTTATGCCCTTTAATGTTTGAGAACATTGCTGCATTTACCATTCTGCTTTTTCCCATGCACTCTCCACTGTAATACACTGGTACCAATTATTTTAAAAGTAAAATTGGTTCTTAGATCACATTGTAGTAGCACTCAGTCTTTCTCCCTGAGGAAGTGTCATTAAAAAGGACAGGTCTTACTGAGGTACTAACTAATTCAAACCTTCCGTAAATTCTATTAGTGTCCTGTGGTCTTGCAAATGAAACTTTTGGTGCTGTTCCTTTTCTTGGTATGATTGATTTGATTAAGTTTGGATTCAGTTAGTCCTGGTAGTCAGGGTAGGAGCTTAGTGGTAGCCAGTTCAAAGAATTTGGCATTACCAGCCTTAGAAGAGACAATTCTTATTCTAATCATGCATTTTAACTATTAATTTCTCACTCACTTAGAAAGAGTTTGGTTTAATTAAAAACAGAACCAAATTTTGCAAATTTGATCTTGGAATATGGACTTATTTTAAGGCATATTGTTAGTGAGAACCCACCCATAGAAGAGGTTTGAGAGCTTATAATTTATTTTTTTTAATAATGGAATAAAATGTGAGTTTCTTTGTTCAGTACAGAAGTCTAACTTATAGTAAATGTTCTGATGGAAAGATTTTGGGGAAAGGGTGGGGAACTGACACTGCGTCATGAAGACTTCTGCGACCATTTTTCCCTTTAGGGCACAATGACTGCAAACAAAGAGGAAATGATGTGGGTGACCTACAGCACCCTCCGTTTAACATTAACACGAAGAGGAAAACAGAACGAGGCCTTGCAAAAGTTTTCTCCCCAGTACATTTGATTCCTCCACCCACATTTTGAAAGAAACATACGTATCTCCTATAAATCGCACAGAACCCTGACCATGCCAGAATGTGAATTCTTTATCACTTTGATTTCATTACCTTCAGGGTTTTGAATTTTTTCATTAATGGTACCCCCCTTTATTCCTCTCTGGTAACAGGTAACTGGTAACTATGCATTCCTTGGCTCCTCTTTCCCCCACCATTTTCACAGGAATAGGGTTGGTTTGTTCTTATTTCTATTACAAAGGACTACACTCAGCTAACAAAAAATTTGAAGCCCTTGGCAAACATTTTAAAATTATTCCATGACAATAAGTAAAAGAGACATAATTGCTTTCGTCTTTGATTGGCTATCATGTTACCTTTCTCTTCTACCAACAATCCATGGGGAAATGAAATTTATGATAATTTGAAATAATTGGGCTCATTAGCAACTTTATGACTTAAAGGGTAAAACCACATCACTCACATTATTTGTTAAGCAACTATAGTATTTAAATGAATTTATAATTATCCACCGATTATTTCAATCATCCTCAAAGATTCAAGTTCAATGCATTATTTCCAGACAGACACATAGTAAAAATCTGTTTACACTAGGATAACTGCTCCATCTTAATCTCCTTCCCTCTTTTTCTTTTCCATATTCTCAGGACATTCCCCAAGGTAACCCTTTGCTGCAAGGAGGGTGATCTTCTCAAGGTCCGGTCTAAATGCCTTGTTACCTGACCTCATCCCTGTGTATACTCCATTGCTCTGCATTCTTTGTCCATGCCCTCCAAATCCAACTAGTTTTAAGGAAGCCTTCTCTAACAACCTTATCCCACAAACACTCTCTCTCATCTTTAAAAGTTTTATTTCCAGTACAACCTCTTTGCCTCTTTATCTCCTATTAACTTTGTAACAGATGTTGAATTTTTCACAAATATTACTTGCATATGTTTTATCAGCCTAAAATTCCTGACTGCTGCACCCAGGAATTCTATCCTTTGTTTCTCTGTGACCTTGTAGTATCTTTCGTTAACAGAGGCTACAAGAAATATTTCTTGAAGGAATCCATGAATAAATGGAAAATAGCAAATTTAGTCCTGGGAAATCACCTTTGTGGGTTTTTTTCCCCCCACTTAATAGAGGTAGATTAACTCATCCCCTCATGCCTTTATTCATGTAAATTAAAGAACATAATTTGAACATAAATTTAAAATCTTCTTTAAAGCTCTCGCTTTTACAAATGGGGAGGTAGAGAGTCAAGCAGGAAGTGGGTTGCTGGAGATTACATATGTAGTTTGTGGTGAAATAAAACTAGAATTTAGATTCCTGAATCCTAATCCTGTGTTCTTCTGAAGGGCCATCAGTGAGCCCCAGGAGAGACACCAGAATAACAGTGGTGTCTGAGCCATTAGGCCATTTCAAGAAAACAAAAAATGAAAGATAAAGTGAAGCACCTTGCCTATCACATGTTTCAATCCTTTTTACTAAAACATTAGGCAATATACTTATGTATATATTTAATGGTGTGTGTGTGTGTGTGTATGCCCATTTTTTTCCTATAGGGATTTAGGTAAATTTACAGAAGTGCGTTCAATATGACAGTATAAAATAACATGCTAAATAAACAGAAAAGAAAAAGAAGATTTAAGAAAAGGGAGGCAGAACAAGAAAATTCATCTGAGATGAAATTAGAATGAAAATCCTACTGAGAGATCTTTTACTTTTGCTACGCTTGGCTCACAGATAAGCTGGGCTCAAAACTTTCTATCTGCCAAGGAAAGGAAATGACAATGTTGCTTACATACTTGAGCAATATCCATAAAATAAAAACAAACCATTTGTGTGCACCAAGTAGATGTATTCCTTATACGAAGCCTAAATAGTACTTTTTTCCCCTGTGAGTCCCTGTATCAATCAGGATAGGCTATATAATAATGTAGTAACATCAGCAAAATCTTAGTGGCTTATACTGACAAAGGTTTTTCACTCACATTGTATATCCATTGCATATAGGCTAGAGTCTATTAGTGTAGTAACTCAAACATCCAAGCCAAAGAAGATTTTATCTCCTTTCACCATAATCACTGAAGAGGAGAAGAGAACTCAATGAACTGTGCATTGGCTCTTAAATCTTTCTCTCAAAAACCCCCACACTTCATTTTGACTCAAATTTCATTACTTCATTGCTGAAAGCAAGCCACATGGCCATGCTTATTACTGGAAAGAGGAAAGAAGTTACCATGTGTCTTGGAAGGATAAAAAGGTGCATATTTATTCCGAACAACCCAATTGATTACCACACACTCCCTAGACAAGCTCTGTATATAATCTAATGAACTATGTCGATGTAGGGAATACAGCCAGAGTTGAGTCTATAACATTGTGCTGTGTTGGCCAAGGATATAAAGACAATGCATAATCTGGTAAAAATGGATCTACAGATGGCCAGGAAAATTTAGTTCTCATATATAGCTCTTTGTGGTCTACCTTAATTGGAGAATGTCTCCATTCTCCAATGCAGAAATAAATAAAACTCAATCACACCTCAATATTTTCTATATTTCCTCTCAAGAAAACTTTTATAAGTATGAAGTAAAAGTGAGTTTGAATTTATACTCCTTAGGAAATAATGTTGATAACAATATTTACTAACATTTATATAACCTTCACAATTTGCCAGGTACTGTGACCTGCATGTATGATCTCATTTTTATTCAGTTAATAGTCTATAAAGTTAAATTATTATTATCATCCAGTTATTTTTGAAGAAACTGAAGTGTAACAAAATTATTCTATCCAGGGTCACTTAGTCTACAAATGGCAGAGCTGGCATTTAAATCTGTGTCCATATGACTCCAAGGCCTATGTGTTTAACTAACACTAGTCTCCTTTGGGAATGCAGGTTAAATTCACACGTGTGCTTTAAACTATTTGTCAAATGGAAGTTAGATCTCCTGTCCACTAGAAGAAGAGAAGACCTGGCCTGGATGAGAAGCCTTCCAGACTCTGAATGAAATTTCTTGGATGTACCTATAGAGAGGGCTTACATATTTTTAGGGCGAGGAAATCAAGTTTTCGAAATTCCCTGCCATTGGTGAAACATTCACAGAGAGCTGTGATATTTTTCAAAGAAAAACAGGAGCCATGGTTTGGAAAAAAATATTTATAGAATGATACATGTAAAATATTATCCCAACAAATGAGTATTCCAATAAATAAAAAAACAAACAGGATGTATAAAACACAGCAAGAAAAGAAAATGAAAAAGATTTAAGAAAAATATTAACACTTCAATACATATTATTGTATTTTTTAAAGTCTCAGATCCCAAACCTATCAGAACAGTTTTTTTTCTTTTTGCTCTTTTTTTAATTTAAATTTTAGTTAATGAACATACAGTGTGAAATTGGTTTCTGGAGTAGAATTCAGTGTTTCATCACTTACATACAAAACCAAGTGCTCATCACAACAAGTGCTTTCTTTAATACCCATCATCCTTCTAGCCCATCCCCATCCATCAGCCCTCAGTTTGTTCTGTATCATTAGGGGTCTCTTATGGTTTGTTTCCCTCTCTCCTTTTTATCTTTTCTCCCTTCCCATATGTTCATCTGTTATCTTTCTTAAATTCCACATATGAATGAGATCATATGATATTTGTCTTTCTCTGACTGACATATTTCATTCAGCATAATACACTCTAGCTCCATCCACGCCATTGCAAATGGAAAGATTTCATTTTTTGATGGCCAGGTAATATTCCATTTTATATATATATATATATATATATATATATATATATATATACACACATCTTCTTTATCCATTCATCAGGTGATGGACATTTGGACTCTCTCCATAGTTTGGCTAATATTGATGATAATGCTGCTATAAATTCAGGGTGCATGTATCCTTTCAAATCTGTATTTTACAAACACAGGTTTTATTTATTTATTTTTTTAGTTTTTATTTAAATTCTAGTTAGTTAACATATGGGGTAATATTGGTTTCAGAAGTAGAATTTAGGGCGCCTGGGTGGCTCAGTGGGTTAAAGCCTCTGCTTTCGGCTCAGGTCATGATCTCAGCGTCCTGGGATCGAGGCCCGCATCGGGCTCTCTGCTCAGCGGGGAGCCTGCTTCCTCCTCTCCCTGTCTCTCTGCCTGCCTCTCTGCCTACTTGTAATCTCTCTCTCTGTGTGTCAAATGAATAAATAAAATCTTAAAAAAAAAAAAAAAAGAAGTAGAATTTAGGGGCGCCTGGGTGGCTCAGCAGATTAAAGCCTCTGCCTTCGGCTCAGGTTATGATCTCAGGGTCCTGGGATCGAGCCCCGCATCGGGCCTCCTGCTCAGCAGGGAGCCTGCTTCCTCCTCTCTCTGCCTGCCTCTCTGCCTACTTGTAATCTCTCTCTGTGTGTCAAATAAATAAAATCTTTAAAAAAAAAAGAAGTAGAATTTAGTGATTCATTTCTTACATATAACATCCAGTGCTCATGACAGCTAGTGCCCCCCCTTTATAATATTTGAAATTTTTTGAGGAACCTCCATACTGTTTTCCATAATGGCTGCACCAACTTACATTCCCACCAACAGAGCATGAGGGTTCCTTTTTCTCTCCACATCCTCACCAACACTTGTTATTTCTTCTGTTTTTCATTTTAGCTCTTCTGACAGGTATAAGGTGATATCTCATTGTGGCTTTGATTTGCATTTCCCTGATGATCAGAGAGATTGAGCATTTTTCATGCAACTCTTGGCCATTTGTATGCCTTTTGGAAAAAATGTCTTGCAGATGTTTTCTGCCAGTCCATAGGTCGCCTTTTCATTCTGTTGGTTGCTTCCTTTCCTGTGCAGTTATAGTGTTTGATATAGTGTTTGATGTAGTCCCACTTACTTATTTTTGCTTTTGTTGCTAAGTATTAATTGTTATATCCAAAAAAAAAATTGCCAAGGCCAGTGTCAGGAAACATTTTCCCTACATTTTTCTCTAGTAGTATTTTAGTTTCAGGTCTTATGTTTAAGTCTTACTTCAATTTCAGCTAACTTTTTTGAATGGTTTAAGATCGGGGTCCAGTTTCTTTCTTTGCATGTGGATATCCAGTTTTTCCAACACCACATATTAAGGAAACTATCTCTTCCCCATTGTGTATTTTTGGCATACTTATCAAAAGTTTGTTAATTATATATATATATACAATGTATGACTGGGTTCATTTCTGGGCTTTCTTTTCTGTTGTATTAGTTTATGTGTCTATTTTTATGCTTTACTATACTGTTTTGATTACTGTAGCTTTATAATATAATTTGAAATCAGGAAATGTGTGCCTCCAACTTTGTTCATTTTTGTTGATTGCTTTGGCTACTAGGGGTCTTTTGTGGCTCCATACAAATTTTAAAACTGTTTTTTTTTCTATTTCTGTGAAAAATGCCACTGGAATTTTGATAAGGATCACATTGACTCTGTATATTGCTTGTTTAGCATGGACATTTTGACAATATTTCTTTCAGCCCATGAACATAAAAATGTTTTTCCATTTATTTGTGTCTTCTTCAATTACTTGCATCATCATTTTATAGTTTTCAGTGTACAGATCCTTCACATTCTCAGTTAAGTTTATTCCTAAGTATACTTTTTGGTGCAATCATAAGTAGGATTGTTTTCTTTATTTCCTTTTCAAGTAGATTATTGTTGGTGTGAAAAATGTAACTGTTTATGTTTATTTTGTATCCTGCATCTTTACTGATTTTCTTTATTAGTTCTAACAGGTTTTTTTAGAAGAATATATTTTTATTTACTTATTTTTTAATTTGGCTGCTGGTGCTAAAGAGAAAAACGGTCCTTTTTTATTATTAACATATAATGTATTATTTGTTTCAGGGATATAGGTCTGTGAATCATCAGTCTTACACAACTCACAACACTCACCATAGCATATACCCTCCCCAGTGTCCACAACCCAGCCACTCTATCCCTACCCACCACCCCCCAGCAACCTTCAGTTTGTTTCCTGAGATTAAGAGTCTCTTATGGTTTATCTCCCTCCCCAGTCCCATCTTGATTCATTTTTTCCCTCCCTTCCCCCCACGACCCTCCACCCTGCATCTTTAGGGGTTTCTACATATATTTTTTTTTATTCTTTGCCCCAGGGGGGGTTTCCACATATAAAATCATGTCTCTCTATACAAATGGCTAACAGACCCATGAAAAAATGTTCAAAATCACTTATTATCAGGAAACACAAATCAAAACCAAAATGAGCTGCCACTTCACACTGGTCAGAATGGCTAAAATTAAACAACTCAGGAAACAATAGATGTTGGCAAAGATGAGAAGGGGGAACCCTCTTACACTACCGGTGGAAACACAAAGTGGTACAGCCACTCTGGAAAACAATATGGATGTTCTTCAGAAATTTAAAAATAGAACTACCTCCAAACATAGGGGAAGGGAGAATAAAATAAGATTAAAACAAAGAGGGAGGCAAACCATAAGAGACTCTTAACCATAGGAAACAAACTGAGGGTTGCTAGAGGGGAGATGGGTGGTGGGATGACCATTAAGGAGGGGACTTGATGTAATGAGCACTGGGTGTAACATATAACTGATGACTCTCTAAATTCTACCCCTGAAACTAATAAAGTACTATATGTTAACTAAATTGAATTTAAATAAAAATGGAAAATAAAATCATGTCACTTGCGAACAGAAATAATTTTACTTCTTCCTTTACAGTCTTGATGCCTTCTATTCCTTTTTCTCATATGATTACTCTTGCTAGTACTCCTAGTACTCTTTTGATTTCTCGTTTGATCAATCAGTTGTTCAATAGCATGTTGTTTAATCTCCACATATTTGTGATATTTCTAGTTCTCTTCTTGTAATTGATTTCAGTTTCATACCATTGTGGTCTTAAAAATTTCTTGATATGATTTCAGTCTTCTTAAATTTGTTAAGACTTATTTTGTGACCTAACAAATGATCTATCCTGGAGAGTGTTCCACATTTATTTAAGAAGAATGTGTATTCTTTTGCTTTTGATGGAATGTTCTGGAGATGTCTGTCGAGTCCATCTGGTCTAATGTGTCATTTAAAACCAATGATTTTTATTGATTTTCTGTCTGAATGACCTATCCATTGATAAAAGTTGGGTATTAAAGTCCCCTCTAGGGCGCCTGGGTGGCTCAGTGGGTTAAAACCTCTGCTTTAAGCTCAGGTCATGATCTCAGGGTCCTGGGATCGAGGCCCGCATCGGGCTCCCTGCTCAGAGGGGAGCCTGCTTCCCCCCCTCTCTCTGCCTGCCTCTCTGCCTCCTTGTGATCTCTCTCCCTCTGTGAAATAAATAAATAAAATCTTTAAAAAATTAAATAAATAAATAAATAAATAAATAAAGTCCCCTCTATAAATTGTATTGCTGTCCATTTTCCCCTTTAGGTTTGTTACTGTTTGCTTTATATATTTAGGTACTCCAATGTTGAGTGCAGAAATATTTACAAATGTTATATCCTCTTGTTGGAATGACTCCTTTATCATTATATGATGATCTTTTTCTCTTTTTTACAATCTGTGTCTTAAAGTCTGTGCTGTCTGATATAAGTATAGTTACCCCAGCTTTCTTTTAGTTTTTATTTGCATAAAGTCTCTTTTTCTCTTCCTTCATCTTTAGTCTGTGTGTATCCTTATGTGTGAAGTGAGTCTCTCGTGGGCAACATAAAGATGGGTCTTATTTGTCTGTTTATCCATTTGCCACTCTTTTGATTGGTGAATTTTAGTCTATTATATTTATAGATAAATATTGATACACGTGTGCTTATTGCCATTTTTAAAATTGTTTTCTGGTGGTTTTATAATTTCTTTGTTCCTTCTTCTCTTGCTCTCCTCCCTTATGATATGATGATTTTTTTATAGTGGTATGCCTAAATTCCTTTTTCTGTATCTATTGTGTATCTACTATAAGTTTTTGCTTTGTGATTACTTTGAGACTTACATAAAACAGCTTAGATTTTTTAAGAGATTTTATTTATTTATTTATTTATTTATTTATTTATTTATTTATTTGTCAGAGAGAGAGAGAGAGCAACAGCAGGGGGAAGGACAGAGGGAGAAGCGGGCTCCCACCTCAGCAAGGAGCCTGATATGGGACTTGATCCCAGGACCAGGGGATCATGACCTGAGCCAAAGGCAGACGCTTAACCAACTGAGCCACCCAGGCATCCCTAAAAGAACTTAAATTTATAACAGCCTATTTTATGTTGATAACAACTTAAGTTTGAACACATTCTAAAACTTACATGATTTTTCCTCTCCCATGGTTTATGTTTTTGATGTTACAATTTTTTTACCTTACGTACCATTAACAAATTATTGAGTTATAGTTATTTTTAATACTTTTGTCTTTTAACCTACATACTAGACTTGTAAATGATTAAGTCACCACATTTACAACATTAGATTATTCTGAATTTAGCTATATATTAACCTTCACTAGTGAGATTTATACTTTTATATGTTTTCCTATTACTAATTAGCATCCTTTGGTTTCAGCTTAAGGAAGTCCCTTTAACATTCTTGTAAGAGAGTGTTGAACTCCTTTAGCTTTTGCTCATCTGGAACACTCTTTATCTCTCCTTCAATTCTAAAGGACAACTTTGCTGGGTAGAGTGTTCTTGTTTGGCAGGTTTTTATCTTTCAGCACTTTGAATGTATCATTCCACTGCCTTCTGGCCTTCAGAGTTTTTGCTGAAAAATCTAATAATCTTATGGGGGTTCCCTTGTTCATAACAAGTTGTTTTTCCTTGCTGCTTATAAGATTCTCTCTTTGTCTTTTGATAATTTGATTGTAATGTGTCTTGGTGTGGGTCTCTTTGGGTTATTTTATTTGGAACTTTCTGGGCTTCCTTGATCTAAATGTCTATTTCCTTCCATAGTTTAGGGAAGTTTTTAGCTATTATTTCTTCAAATAAGTTTTCTGCCCTTTTTCTCTCTCTTTTCTTCTCCTGAGACCCCTATAATGCAAATAATATATGATCTTCTTGAGGTTGCCTCATAAGTCCTTTAAGCTATTTTTACTCTTCTTGCTTCTTCCTCTTTTCCTCCTCATCATTTCCTCCCTCCCCCTCCTCCCCCTCTTCCTCCTCCTTTGTCCTCTTTCTCTTCTTCTTTACTGCTCTCATTGGATAAATTTCACTGCCTGGTTTTCAAGTTTGGTGATCCTTTCTTCCGCATCATCTAGTCTTCTATTGAACCCCCCTATTGTATTGTTCAGTTCTATTATTGTATGCTTTAGCTCTGTGATTTCCATTTGCTACTTCCTTATATTTTCTATCTCTGCATTGGAATTCTCACTTTGTTCATGTGTTGTTCTCCTGACCTCAGTGAGCACCTTTATGATTTACTTTGAATTCTTTATCAAGTAACTTACCTCAGTTTTGTTAGTTTTTTTTCCCTGAGGTTTTAACTTGTTCTTTCATTTGAAACATATTCCTCTGGTTCTCCATTTTCCTAGAGTCTCTCTGTTGGTCTCTATGCATTAGGTAAAACAGCCACTTCTCCCAGTCTTGAAAGCAGTAGCCTTTTGTAGGAGATGAACCTCATCATTCAACCCTGCCCTACCTCTTGGTTTTTCTTAAACCTTTGTGATTTGTTAAAGCAGGCTACTTTGTTCTTAGTGGTTCCTAGTAGTTGAGGGTATGTCAAGAACTGTCAGTATCCCAAAGGGAAGGATCTCAGTCAACACTTAGATTCAGGCTGAGTAGAAGCCAGGAGCTCAGGCAGTAGCTTTGAAAATATGCAAATATATGTCTTTCAAGAGAAGATTAGGAGATGAACATTTCTGTTTATTCTCTCTGCACTGAGCCCTGGGGTGATAGCCAATTAAGAGCTGTTTCTTTGTTTGCTACTGTCCTATAGAACCCATGAACACAAACCTTACTGGCTACCAGAACCAGGCTGTCAAGGGATGGATCCTCTGGGTAGTAGCCACAAAAGTCTGTGCCCTAGCCTTCTCTTTTATAGAACATTTTAAGATATGGAATGGTGGGAACATAGTTTCAACATACAACCCATCAATAATAAGTTCATATAATCACTAATCTGAAGAATGTAAAGACTTTTTTAAAAAGATTTTATTTATTTGACAGAGAGAGAGAGATTACAAGTAGGCAGAGAGGCAGGCAGAGAGAGGAGGGAACAGGCCCCCTGCGGAGCAGGGAGCCCGATGAGGGCTGGATTCCAGGATCCCGAGGTCATGACCTGAGCCAAAGGCAGAGGCTTTAACCCACTGAGCCACCCAGGAGCCCCAAATGTAAAGAATTTTTATGACACCAGGCAAGACTGTCAAGGCTTGGTTATAAAGTAAACGTAATCTCGATTCCTTTTAATTTTATTATTTTCAACAGTTATACTTTGTATTACCATGTACAATGAAATCAGTCTTAATTTTTTTATCTTTTTTAAAGTTCTTATGTAGAATAACTTACATATGATATGGGAAAAAAGAGTTTACCAGACAATATGTTCTAGTTTTTGCTTCAGAACCCATTTAGTGGTTAGTTGTTTTTTTTTTTTTAAATGTTTTCCATTCTACAGGAAAGACTTAAAATTGGTCTAGTTTCCTTCCAAAACATCTTTGATCAGGTCAAGCTTAAAAGCTATTTTGTTTTACATTTGTAACGTTTGGCTCCACAGAGCCTTAGTTCATAAATATACTAGTTCCTTATTTCAGATACTTGTCACTAGTTCTTTATACAAAACTGTAGAAATATTTAAAAACTGATCACTTTGAACCTATGTCTTGTCTAAACAATGATTTTGTTCTTTAAGACACAGATATAATTCATAGTAAGAAGTAATAGAGGGGCATCTGGGTCAGTCAGTCAATTGAGCATCTGACTCTTGGTGTCAGGTCAGGTCATGATCTCGCAGTCATGGTTTTCAGGCCCTGTATCAGACTCTGTGCTCAAGACAGAGTCTGCTTCAGATTCTCTTTCTGTCCCTCCTGTTATCTCTCTATCTCTCTCCCTCAAAAAATAAATAAAATCTTTAAGAGAAAAAAAATTAATAGAAGTCAACTCCCAAGCCAAAATAAAGTAATAATATTGTATTTCCCTTGGGGGAAAAATGTGATATGGATCACTATCTTATTACACATAAAATCTTCATGTTTTGAATATATTAAATTTAGCTCAAAGTTGGTGAACCCCAAGGATGTTGGTGATACCTAACATACATATAGCACTTTCACAGTTAACAAAGTATGCTTGTAAGCACTTAAACTCTCTAACTGCTCTGTGAGATTATTTACAATTATATATGTTATGTTAATATTACTAGGAGAAGAAATTTAATTGTACCTCAGAGCATTGTGAAGAAGTCCTTAATGCTTCATTTTGCCAATTTAAAACAAACTGCATATAGAGAGGTGGAAGGATGGTTCTGTATATAGCTATGTAGACAGATATAACTTGTTTGAGGTCTAATATGTAAACAAACCAATGACTGGGTCTGCAAATGCTAAGATTTAAGGAACTTGGGGAAGTATTTGTATAGGGATCTGAAAAAAAAAATCTGGGAAGCATGGTAAGAAAATATATGCAATAAAACAGTTAGAACATATTCATGGGGGGCACCTGGGTGGCTCAGTGGGTTGAAGCCTCTGCCTTTGGCTCAGGTCATGATCGCAGGGTCCTGGGATCAGGCCCGCATCGGGCTCTCTGCTCAGCGGGGAGCCTGCTTCCTCCTCTCTCTCTGCCTGCCTCTCTGCCTACTTGTGATCTCTCTCTCTGTGTCAAATAAATAAATAAAAATTTAAAAAAAACATATTCATGGGTATGCAATAACTTTCTTCAAAATAATTGTATCATTTTTCCTATATTACTGAAACAAAATTGTGTTTGTTTTATTTCTTACTTGCTCAGATCACATGTATTTTACAGAATGACTACCTGTGTTTTCTCTTTCCTTTGTTTCCCCTTATACTTCAGTACTAGATAAAAGTCTCTTTCTAAGAATAACTCTAATTTAAGTTAGATATTCTAAAATGGGCCTCTGAGTAACACTTTTTGCTTCTATAGTTTATTCAATAATTGTATTAATATATATGGCCTGTATGAAGTTTAATTTTGCTGAGATATATGAGTTATTTGCATCTCAGAAAGACTATTAATGAAAACTACAAAAGTTGATAGAGATAACCATACTTATTTGAGTAAGTGTCTCCTTTTTAAACATCCCTAAAATAGGGTCACCTGGGTGACTCAGTTAACTGTCCAACTGCTGATTTTGGCTCAGGTTTTGATCTCATGGGTTGTGAGATGGAGCCCTGCGTCAGGCTTTGTGCCAGCAGGGAGTCCGTTTGGAGATTCTCTCCTTTGCCTTTCTCCCTACTCATGCATGCTCCTCTCTTCCTCTTTCTCCCTCTCTCAAATAAATAAATAAATACTTTTTTTAAATCCCTAAAATAAAAAGGGGATAATTATGGGAGTGAATTTTTTCCAACATAGGTGGAATACAAGTAGAATATTTTGTCACTGGTGAAATTTCTGAGGCCTAGTAAGAACAATTGAGACTTTTTTTTGAGGGGGGGGGGATGGGGGAGGGAAGAGAGAGAATCTCAAACAGGTTCCACACCCAATATGGAGCCCAACATAGCGCTCGATCTCACAACCCTGAGATCATGACCAGAGCTGAAATCAGGAGTCAGACACTTAAACAACGGAGCCCTGAGACATTTTTCCTTATGGTTTTATCAAATGGAATCACTTTTTGATCTTGTTCTCAAACTTTTAGGGACATGAGAATAGAGGATATATGAAAAATGTAATCAGGGGAAAGTTAATATTCTCACCTACAATAAATTATGGATTGGAAACTATAGGAGGAAAAAAATCTAATAAATACAGTCATTTTAAGATTACTTATTATGCTTATAATATGTGGATGGGGTTTTTCTTTTTTGTAGGATATTTTTGTAAATTTTTTCTTTGAAACTTTTACTCCTAAAATTTCCTTGCATTGTGGTTTTTATGTATCTCTTACTTTCTTGTCTTTGCCATTATTCCCAGCTGGAGATTTTTGCCTGATATTAATGTATATGACTTTCTATTGGCTGACTTTACAACCAGGGTTAAGTATTCTGAAAAGTAAGGTTTTTATTGTAGGTACAGTGGACATGAAGTAGAGATACTTTTATTATTAATATTATGTCTGCTCATAGAGACCAGAAATAAAGTAATATTACCTAAATATGTATTTAAGAATGATTCAAAATTGAGTAAGTTTCATTTTTTTAATTATTCCTCCCAGAGAGTATTTTTGTTGTTTTTTTTTACTTATCTTGCCAGTGTTTCTTTATACAAATAAGGCAAATGCAATATATTCTTATGCTAAAGGTAGCATACTGTATATATTCAATCAAATTATACACTCTATTCTGTACCTTGCTTTCATCACTTAATGATATGACCTGTAGTTCTCTTCAAATCAGTTTAGGGGTCTTCCTCATTTCTTCTTACATCATATATTCCATCAAATGGGGGTGCCTTAGTTTTTTTAACTAGTACTTCACTACTATTAAATACATAGGTTGTTCATAATCTCTAAGTTTTATATATTATGCCACGATCAATAAACACACTTGTGTTCTTTCATACTTACATAGGAGATTGTGTAGAATATAGTCTCATCTTGAAGAGGGATTGCTGGGTCAACGAGAAAATATATCTGTATTTTTGTAGATATTGCCAGATGCCCTCTAGAAAAGATAGTTTGATTTTGAGCATGTTTTAAAGGAAATAAATCATATATATGGTCTATTACCTTTATTGCCCATCCTAACTTCAATTTAATCTAACCTTGTTTCCACTCAAAATTTTAAAATCAGTTTCCTAACCAATTCTTTACTCTGTCACAGATAAATACCTACTTACCTCTAGCATTTCAGACTGATATCTAGTATCTTTGAATGTCTAGTGTCAAAAATCAATCTGAGTGACTTTCCTTAACTCTTCAGAGCTTTATCTACAATCTGTAGATCCAATTAGTCTACCTGACACCTGATAATAATAAGCGCCACAATCTAGTACAAACCTCAGATTACCTGTTTTCTCCACTCTGTGTTAAGATATCCTTAATAACTATCTTGTTCTTTTAGGCTGATTGATATACTGATTAAACCATACAGTTCTTTTCTTTAAGTCATGGCAAGACTCCCTTGTTAGCTTCATGTATATTCATGCTGGTTGTAGCAAAAACATACCAAGTTTTCCTTATTTGGGTTTGTCGTCAGTATATGGAAAAGGTAGACCCTAACATGCAGAGGCCCAAGCCTCCTATTGCATAAACTAGAGGGTCATGGACAAAGCCCTAGGCTCTGAAGCAAAAGACCTAGGCCTGTGTCTTAAATGATAGCTTAGAGCTGTAGCTTAGAGTCATAAAATTTCCTGCACTTAGTTATGTCATCTGTAAATTGTAGAAAACCTTACTTAGTTCACAGAATGGTTTGTGACAGTAATATGAGATAATATAAGTAAATGAGTTTTATCAGTTCTAAAGTCCTGTTAAGTAAAAATGAGATGGTATATTTATTTCTTCTGAGGCAAGCTGTAACAATATCCTAACCTCAATCTCATCCATTGTTGGTTCTTTTTGTGTTTAAAGTACATTTATAGAAGAAAAAAATATTAAGCCTTTCTGTAAAGGCAAAAAAGCCAGAATTTAAGAAAATATTTTGTTTTCTCTTTTAGTTATAGACTTCAATATGACAAAAATTTTAAAGCACCCAAGAGCATATACAATGCCCACATTCAAGGAAGAATCAAGTGTATCAAGACTAACAACAAAGGTTTGGAGCATAGCAATTATTAAAAACGTTCTTACTTCTTTAATTTGCTATATAATTAGTTGAACAGCTTCATATAGACAATGTTCATTATTATACTTCTGACATATATTTTAGAAAAATTTAATGATCAAAAGAGATTTATTGGATAGGATAATCTTAATGTTAAAAAGTCATTTTTTAAAACTTATTGTTTTTTGAAAATATCCTCATCCCTAAAGAAAAAAAAAAGAAAAATCGCATAGCATTCATCTTTTCTCACACTTCTGCCACTGCTTGTCCTTGGGTTGATATACAAACATGGCTCTGATCTCAGTAAGTTCTAGTCAAGTTTGCAGGGAAAACTTCATAAGAGTTTTCAGCAATGTCTGACTTGTTCCCTGGGATAACTGGCCATAAATAGGTGCTATTAATGATAAGTCTTTGTTACTTAGTTTTTCCGTGTTTCTGATGGTGCCTCCTGAAGAGAGATCCTTATGGACTTTTCCATCTTGCGTTGTGTTAGCCAAGATTTGATGAGGTTACTGGCTTGATATTCTGAATTTGACCTCTTGTTAGACAATTAGGTTTTAAATTTGTTACAGTCTTTATTGCTAAAATTTTGTCTGAATTTTCTAGTCAAGTCTGACCATAAATTTTATGTTATTCCCATATAAAAACCACTTTCTGAAGTTAGTATTCATGTATTTCCTGATCTTCAATAATCCAGAATATGGAATGTATTCCAACATTTACAGTGCTTCCAAGAATTTGTAAGTACTTAGAATAGAAACTGGTGATCTCTAGGAGTCAAGGTATAAGTTTCATTGTATAAGGTAAGTATAGGTTGTATTGTATAGGATAAAGTATAAGTTGCTGCGTAAGTATAGGATAATAAAGCCATGGCTTAGAGGCATCCAAAAAGATTTGGAAGTTGTCTTTTATAATAAGCTCTGTATGTATCAACAGAGAATGTTGTTGACCCCCAAATCTGCATTCTTGAGCTATTTAGACAGACATGTCTACTGTCTACTCTATGCTAATTAAACAATTGTGTATTATGTTCATTTTGGGGCTCTGCATTGTGAAAAGGTATAGACAAACAGAAGTGTTCTGAATAAAAAATAATCAGGATGATGAAGGGCTTTGAAACCATATATTTTGAGCAATCGCCAAAATATTTAAAGGCATTTCCACTAGAAAAGACTCTGGTAATAACTGTTTTTCAAGTATATAGGAAAGCAGAATTAGGCTTTTTCTGTGTGGCTCAAAAAAAATTTTTTTACCAGCACTAACCAAAAGGTTTTATGTTTACCCATAAGTGAAAGCTATAGGGAGATAGTTTTCAGTTCAACCTTAAGAATTTTCTAAGAATTTTCTAAGCATCAGGGTTGTCCAGGTGCTGAGTGGGTGCCTGTGGCTTCCCAGTGCCATTATAAGCATTGGTAGGTTGCACGTGCAAGCCTCAAAAATCAGTGTAGCTTTCTAGTCATTGTCAGCAATTGTCCTTTAATAAATTAACCAAAAAAATTAAACACCAAAATTATCCCTTGGACTTTCTAGCTAGTCTTTTGTGATGCTTCCAAAGTTTATAGGATTGCTTGGTTCTCAAATTTAGTACTAGGTTGTCTCTTGACTATAAAAATCTTGTTTGATGGACTCTAAGTTTTCTGATAATTCTCTGCCATTGTCTTTTGTGGGGTAGATGGAAGCAATGGAGCTTCTGCTAATTGATTTGACTATTGGGAATTATCTCTAGCAAGAATTCTTTGGGCAACTTCAAACCTTCAGGTTTATACTATTTAAGAAAATGGCTAAGGCTCCACAAAACACTGGATATGCATTTAATACCTACCTCTGCTGTTGTCAGGTTGAACTACCCTTAAAAAATCAGGGGCCCTTATAGAGGAATAAGCAGGTATTAACTGTGGTTCTCCTATTTTAAAAAATGGATAATTGCAGGAAAAATAACAGAAATGTCTATTTCTAGAATTTCCATAAGATCTAGGTTCTATCTTACAATATCCAAGGCAGAAGCCAGGAAAGGGGTGATAAAACATCTTTCTAGACAGGCAGTATCTCCTTTTAATCTAGACAAAGTTTGGTCTGGTTTTGCATGAAATTTAAAGATTACTCGGCCATCAAAAAGAATGAAATCCTGGCGTTTGCAATGACATGGATGGAACTAGAATGTATTAGGCTAAGTTAAATAAGCCAGTCAGAGAAAGACATATCATGTGATTTCACTCATATGTGGAATTTAAGAAACAAAGCAGATGAACATAGGGGAAGAGAAGGAAAAGTAAGAGGAAAACAGAGAGGGAGGTAAATCATAAGACTCTTAACTATAGGAAATAAACTGAGGGTTGCTGGAGGCGAAATGGTTGGGGCGATGGGCTAACTATGTGGTGGGCATTAAGGAAGGCATTTGTTATGAGCACTGGGTGTTGTATGCACCTGACGAATCACTAAATTCTACTTCTGAAACTAATAATACAGTATATGTTAATTAAATTGAATTTAAATTTTAAAAATTTAAAGAAAAAAGGAAAAAAGATCAGGCTAAATATAACCTAATGTGAATTTTTGTGAGAGATTGAGATGGAGTAAATTATTTACATAATAGAAAATGTGTCTGATTTTGACATTGAGTTTTTACCATCAGAGAACTGGTTTTGATTATGATAGTCCTACTGTTCAAAATAATTATGGAGCATCTCTGAAGGAAAACAATGAAAGAGTGACCATAAGCAAAAGAAACACAAGAGAACTGTTACGTATCAGTAAAAGCAAATGAGAATAAAATTTTATTTCCTCATAGAAAGTGGAAATAATAAATCTCTCACCTACGCATTACAAAAATGGAGGAAAGACATAATATATGAGTAGTTGCTATACTGACCTTGTATCCCACAAGACGTCAGTATAGAATCTTAGAACAATTATATTTATGGTCACTTTCCCTGACATAGAATTCATAGTCAACAGCTTTTTCCATCAGCACTTTGGTTACATTATCCACCTGCCTTCCAGCTTCCTTTGTTCTGATTAAAATTCAGCTTTTAATCTTATTGGGGTTCCCTTATATGTTGTTTTTCTCTTGCTGCTTTTGAGATTTTTGTTTTGGTCCTTCAACATTTTGAGTATGATGTGTCTAGGTGAGTATTTTTCCTACTTGGAGTTAAGCTTCTTGGATATGTTTTCCACAAATGTTTAGAGGTTTTGGTCATGTTTTTCTTCACATTTTTTCCTGTCCCTTTTTCTGGAGCTCTGTTCGTTTTTTTCTTTCTTTTTTCTTTCTATTCTTCAGACAGAATAATCTCTATTGATCTATCTACCAAACTGATAAATAAGAAGTCTAGAAGGACCTTACTGCATGAACTCATAGTTCATACTGTAGTAAACTTCTATAATTAAGAAGATGCTTGGGGTGCCTAGTGGCTCAGTCAGTTAAGCATCTGACTCTTGATTTTGGCTCAGGTCATGAATTCAGGGTCCTGAGATGGAGCCCAGCATGGGGATCCCCACTCAACAGGAGATCCTGCTTGGGATTCTCTCTCCCTCTCTTTTTGCCCCTCCCGCTTGTGCCCTTTCTCTCTCAAATAAATAATAATCTTCTTTTTAAAAAAGATGCCTTACAGAGTTTCTTTTTATTTATTTTAATATACCAGAGAGTAACTTTATAGTTACAATGCAATTATATTTATTTACAGTTCTTTAAAGACACATAAAAATAGTAATTGACTTGATTTTTTCCTTCCCTTTACAGTCCCATTATATTAGTACTGGTCCTGAGTTTAACCGTGTGCTCTTCAATTTTGGAGGTCAGAGTCCACTGATTTTGTATTACCTTAAAATGCATGAGTTAGCTGGAATTTCCAAAGCCCCTAAGCAAACCAAGATCAAACTTACTGAAATATCACAAGAACCATATCCTTTTTTAAGCTTTGTTTTAATGTGACCTATTTCTAAAATCTTCAAAACTTTTTACTAAATGTCACAATCAAGAGAAAAGTTTAATGCATTTTTAACCAATGTTTTTTTACTTAGCATTTAGTTATATTCAAAACTTTGATAGCATGTTTAGCTAAAGTATTTTCTCTTTTAGATCTAAGGCTGTGATTTTGCATGCGAGAATAGTTTTTAAAAACATAAAACCTGGGAACTGGTATATGTAGCTATCTAGTAAAAGACTATTACTATTCAGGGTTCAGTTTTAAGCATTTGTCAGACTGTGGATTATGGGCTTCTAGGCTTCTCCAGGGGAAAGTTTCAAATGTGTTTTAGCTGTGTAATTCTTTGTTTCAGTGAAAATTTGTCAGAAAGGTTAATATGTAAAATATAAATGAAACTGGAGCTCTTTCACTGTGGCAGGGGTGAAGGGCCCAGAGTTCTGCACAATTCTACTCCCCTGCCCCCTCCGCATAACCATGCTGACCCAGCCCTCACTGGGGCCTTGGATGAACCCCAAAGGGACCTAGCACCATGGTCTCCAAACTGGACACAACTCTGGGTAGAATAATATATGCATATTATTATGATTATATATTCTATCTTATATATAAGATATATATATTATATATAATTATTATGTATTATGTATTATGATATATATCATTTATATCTATTTCTATATATGTATTTATGTATATATGTATTTCCATCTTTTAAGATAAAAAAGCCTTAAACTTTACCAATATTTAGTAAATGGGTATCTTCACTTAGCAGATTTTTCAGTTTGCACTCTACTGTTTTGAAGGATAATGATGGTGTCTTTGCTCTTGTGTTGTTCTCTGGGTGTCACGTGTTGCTGTTTTCTTTGGGTAAACAGATTTAAGTAACAGATTTGGGGCAAGCAGACTTATAGATTACATCATCTAGTTTAACTAAAGTAATATAAGTGGACCAATACCTTTAAAAGCCTCTTGGAAAGAAACTTTGGATTGATGATAATATTTATAATGCAGGAATGAATTTTTTAAAAAATAAGGAAAATGCCATAATGATTTTTCTCCTACTCCTTGAAGGAGATCCTTCTCAGCCATACTAAGAAATGAAATTAATGGGGCACCTGGATGGCTCAGTCAGTTAAGTGTCAGGCTTTTGATTTCAGCTCAGGTCATGATCTCAGGGTCATGGGATCCCTGTGATAGGTAGGCTCTGCCCTGGGTACACAGCCTGCTTAAGACTCTCCCTCTCCCTCTGCCCCTCTTTCCCCCACCTCTTTCTCTCTCAAAAAAAAAAAATGAAATAAATGATGAACCAATCAATTCTGTCAAGATGTAGGCTAAAAAACCAAAAATTCTCAAAATGACTATTTGAAATGTGGATATACATAATTATTATAAACAATGAATCTAGTGCTAAGTGTATGTTATACTTTTCAATATCAGCAAATGATTATATAATGCCAGTTTAATTTGCAAGGCATTTAAAAACCAACTATGTAGATATCAAATCTGTACAATTTGAGGATAAAAGGCTTAGTATACCATTAATTAATGTTAAATTTTATTTTTTAAATATTTTATTTCACTGTCTTCTATTTGTAGACTACATGTCTTTTATAATATGTATAATATATTAATATAGATTGATGTTACATAATTCATAAATTTAAAATTATACCTATATGGAAGTGTGCTCACATAGCTTTTTTTCATGGGATATATGATCAAAATCTGCCCTAACAGAATCTCAGGACTCTTCCTAGGACATTTCCTCTCCCACATTTCAGTCAAGATAACCTCCAATGCCTCACTGACCATATGTACACGGAATTAACTTGGATAGCTCTGAAACAGAAGGAGAAAGGCATGATACAGGGCTAAATCAGTCTGTTCAGGGACTTGAAAATTAAATAATAATCCAAGAATTATCATCAACCTTGGATTAGTCCAAAACAAAGATTTTAAATATTTAGAAGTGAAATTAGAAAGGTATATAAAACCATTCACAATATATCCCTTTTAAGTAATTATAATTATAATTATAAAAATGTTAGTCTTTGTGTTTACATTTCTGATAGGTATAGATTTGTCCAATGGCTATGCAAGGATTTGTACTACCAAATTAATGGGAATGTGGGGAGACTGTCAGTATGAGTAGGGGTGGGGAGAGGAGGAAATGGATATCTAAAGCATGAAACGTGTTAGAAGAGCATCTCATTCCATAAAAATGTGAAAGAAATTACCCTTTGGAAAGTAAATGGGGCTTTCTGTGATGTTTCTGAGCTTGTAAAATGTAATAACCCCAATAGGAAAAAATCTCCCTAGACCTAATGGTGAACAAAATGATGATTCTTCATATTCATCAGCACATGGCAATTTTCAAAGAATGTATTGAATTCCCCCTATGTACTGTCACAGAAATGGCAGTGAGCGTATCACAGCCACTTTACACATAAGGAAACCAAAGCACAAAGAGTGTAAATTGTTTCCCAGGTGATTCATTCAGCAGAGCCAGTACCAGAATCTTCTACCATTTCCCGAGCCATGCCTGCTTTCCTGACATGGTGATCTAGTCTAGAATTCTGAGTGTGATACTAACGATTGGTGGCTGAGCCCAGTAATGTTTTCTCCAAAATAATGATAGATGCTAATGAAATTTCTGTCCAGATTTCCTGTAATTATATGTGACACCGGTATGATCACTGAATTTGTCTTTCACTCAAATTTTACTTTGAAGCTATTCAGAATATAGAGCATTTTTAATAGTTTTCTCTGAGCTTTTTGGAGTCCTGTAGCTTTCCTGAAGTGGAAAGACAGTACTTTATAGTGAGTAGATCTATTCAGAGTGAGGGAGTAGGAGAAAGAAGAAAAGGCAGAGAAGGAAATAAATAATAACAGAAAGATAAATATAATTCATTATTTTTGAGGTAGACAGACTCTAAGATGGGCTCCAGTGATCCCTACCTTCGGATTTCATACCTCAATTCCCTTTCATTAATGGGCATGGGCTGAACTTATCACTTGCTTCTAACAAATAGGATATGTCTAACAATGGTATATCAATTCTGAGATTCAGTTGCAAAAAGACTGACATCGGTCCTGCCTGAACTTTCTTGCTCACTCTCTCAGAGCCCTCCAGGGACCTGGGCTTGGGGTGGGGGGTTGCAGCTATCACATTGTGAGCTGCTGTGTGGAGAAGCCCACATGGTGGGGAAATGAGGAACGTCTCCAGTCAACAGCCAGTAAGAAATTGAGAACTTTAATCTAACAATCCATGAGGAATACGTCTTGGTAATCAATAGGTAACTCAACAACGTTTGAGCAAAAGTCTGATGTAGATGAATCTCTTCAATAAATTCAAATATTTATCACATTGTGTAAGGTTTCCCGGTAGCCCTCCCAGTAACAGTGGATTAAGCGAGACACCAGACGGAACAGGCAGGAGGGGAGATTTAATAGAGGCACCCTGGGGCGAGGTTCCACCACTCCAAGAGAAGGGAGTTGGGGAAGTTGCGCCCGGAGAGGATGTGCATGAGTTTTTATTGGGTTTGGGCAGAATGGGGAACATGACCATAATTGGTAGGAGACTGGGTGGAGTTTAGCCCTCGATTTCCCGCCTAAGTTCTGGTTTTGGCAATCTTTTCAGATGCAGAAGCTGATGAGGGTGGGAGGTCCCCCAAGAAACTCGCAGGGTGGGGGGGTAAGATGGCGGGTCAGCCGCCATCTTGTGGCTTCCTCAGTTCCCCGGACCCCTAGGCCCAACACATTGTAGTGTAAATTTCACTTGTTTTACTCACCCAGGAGAGAACAAAGAATTATTTGCCTCTATATCTCTAACATGGGGGGAAAAAGTATCTAGCATATGATACATGTTCAATAAATGTCTGATGGGTGAGTATAGTATGGTTTTATATAAAGATAAGGTCAAATTTCATTTTGTTTTTCAAAAAAATTGACATCATTAAAATTAAGAAAACTGGAGGACAGGGATAGGGATAGAAATCTGGGAGTTACTGGTACAAAGTTCATCTTTGTAGTCATCATATCAAAATGATGTTTTAACAGATTTATTGAACAATTACTGTGTAGCAAACACTCTTTTAAGTAGTTTACATTTATTAATTCATTCCATTCTCATGTCAACTTCTCAGATAGATACTATTATTGTCTCTATTTTAAGTAAACTGAGGCACAGGAAACATAACTTGCTAAGTGATGGCACTTGAAGTCTACCCTTGGTAATCTGGTTTCACAGCCAATACACTCACACTCTGGTACTTAATTGTTTACACAGGAGAACTGTGTAGCTCTGGAAAAAGATAAAAGTATATTTTAGTCTTCTAAGGATAATCACAATTGTGGTTTAGGGCAAGGGTGGTGAGAGGCAGAGAAGTCAAAGAGGACAAAAAAGAAAGGATGCCATGATAATGTTCCTCATATTTGAGAATAGTTGTTTGAAATTTCTGCAGTTGTTTCTAAATTAAATTACTTCAGAAATTTTTCTCCAGACACTTAAAATTGCATGATCATGCACATTCTATTTCAAAATCCTTTTATTTATTTACTGAGAGATTTTTCTGATATACTTTTTTTTGGAGATTTGAATACTCTTCTTTTAATCATTGATAAAACAAGCAGACAGAAAATCAATAAGGCTATAGGAAATTCAAGTAGCACTATCAACCAAGTTGACTTGATTGACATTTATAAGAACACACTACCTAACAACAGATTAATATTCTTAATATTCTTAATCTTAAAAAACATTTTTTTAATGTTCAGTTAGTCAGCATATAGTACATCATAAGTTTGTGATGTAGTGTTCAGCAATGTATTAGTTACTTATAACACCCAGTGCTCATCACAACATGTGTCTTCCTTAAAACCCATCACCCTCTTACCCCATCCTCCCACTCCCCTCCCTTCTGTAACCTTCTGTTTGTTTCCTGGAGTCCAAAGTCTCTCATAGTTTATCTCCCTCTTTGATTTCTTCCCATTCAGCCAGCGTTCCCTCCCTTCCCCTACGGTCCTCCACGCTATTCCTTGTTCCACATATGAGTTGAAACTATATGATAATTGTCTTTCTCTGCTTGACTTACTTCACTTAGCATAATCCCCTTCAGTTCCATCCATGTGGACGCAAATCGTGGGTATTCAGCCATCAGAAATGATGAATACCCACCATTTGCATCTGATATACTTTCTTAAGCTCAGATACAGAGCAATATCATATTAGATCACGATGCAATTTTTAAATCAGAGTCTTGTGGAACAGATACATTTAAAAACAAATTTAACATTGTAGGTAGTATTTCTTTTGATTTGGAGTGACTTGCCAAAGTCATGAGAGGGAAGACTGCTTTATTGTCAATGTTTTAGAATTCATATATAAATACTGAGAAAACTGGAGATATTTGTGGAAAGGAGGAGGAAGGGAACAAATGTAATTGTACTTCACAAGGGTGCTCATGATTCTGACAGGATTTTTAATGTAGATTCATAAGGAAAATAATAAACTTTTTTGCTAATGTATATTAAACAATATTAGTAGAAAATTTGAATATTTTTATGAACGATCTTTGAATATTTTTTAAAATTGATCACTTAGAATTATGAGTAAAATGGCAAAAAAATTTTACTTCGAGGACCTCAGAACTGAATACGTAATATGTCTTTAAACTGTGTAGAATTATGTGCAAAATCTATTTGGAGCTCTTACTTTTCCTTTCTCACATCATATGTGTTTTTATAAATCACCTCATCCTTTAATGTGTTGAGAGTAAACTAACAACAACAACAAAAAAAAACACCTAGAAGGGCGCCTGGGTGGCTCAGTGGGTTAAAGCCTCTGCTTTCGGCTCAGGTCATGATCTCAGCGTCCTGGGACTGAGGCCCGCATCGGTCTCTCTGCTCAGCAGGGAGCCTGCTTCCTCCTCTCCCTGTCTCTCTGCCTGCCTCTCTGCCTACTTGTAATCTCTCTCTCTGTGTCAAATAAATAAATAAAATCTTAAAAAAAAAAAACACCTAGAAGTCTGATATTTTTTTCCCATGTGAAACACAATTTTTTTTTTTTTGCAAGATAAAGAAAACACAGGCTTGGTGTAGTTTGTATTTTGTGTGTAGTTTGTGTAGTTGGTGTACTTTGTATCTCATTCCATTAAAATGGAATGTACCTATGTGTGGGTCCTGTTAAAAAAAAAAAAAGGTCTTAGACTGTATCTGTATTTCTAACATGAATTTAGAAGGTTCACATTTTGTTGCAGCTCAGAAAAAAAAATTTGAACTCAGTGTGGTATCATAAAGAGTGCATTGTGTTTTACTACAAAGACATGCTCCGACCATCACATATGACAGACTTATTAACGTAAAAACTGTCCAGGGGTGGATTGTTAAAGTCTACAATTGAAAATAATGTGGGATATAGCAAGACTTAAACCAATATAAAAATAAAAGCTGTACAAAGACATCATCTGTTGTTAATTATCTGTGATGTGGGAGAAGCAAGTAGTCCACAGTGGAAAAAAAAAGAAAAGGAAGAAATCCTGAGACTCATGAAAGGTCATCAGTTCTGTATATCACTCAATCTTCACACAGTAAGAGTCTAGTGGGAAACTCGTTAGAGCCATGTGCAACTTCTTTTCACTGTTATTTATAAAAATATTTCCAATAATCTTTGTCATATGTGCATACATAGATTTTTTTCCTCACTAATATGTGAATAACAACTTGTCAGTTGTTACTAAAAATTAGTATCAAATATATTTTTCATTTCAAGTCACTGACATTTCAAGTAATTAACATATACTAAGGATCTGGTAATCTCATTTTTAAAAGGATAAATTAGCTAGAAGATAAATGTTCAGAAAAAAATCCTCTAATCCAGAACCTTCTCACCTAGTTATTTTTCTAGTAAAGATAAGATAAAAATGCTTTCTTTCCCTCAGTCCTTCTAGAATTATCAGGGTGAAATGGATAGGAAGGCCTACACTGCTAGAAATTGTATTCCATTATTTATGAGATTATACTCCAAAAATTTAACCCTTACTTCCCTTCAGCTTCCAAACTAGGGGTGTGGTTATGACAATATTATCTTTTAACGAAACCTTTCAGGTAATGGAAACCACATGTTAGCTTCCTGGAATGGGAGGTTTTTTTAAAAATACATTTTTCTTGAAAACACCTAGCCCTCAAACCCTGCGGCAACACAGACATCCTCCACCAAAACATAATGGAGAACTGATAGTTCCTCTAGTTGTCGGTAAAGAGGAAGAACAGGGACAAGGGATGCTACGCTGGGGAAAAGAAGAGAATGGAGGAAGGAGGGGAGATAAAGGAGTAGAGAGGAATACCAAAACCCATGGTTGCACTGAAAGAGACTCTAAAATTTACTCTAATTTGAGCCCAGATTTGAGCTGCTTCTCCACCTGTATCAAGCAGGTGGATTGGACTAGATAAATTTCAAGTCTTTTTGAATCCTGAAATTTATTATTCTGTTGGAGGAATTGGACTTTCCATGCTATCAGTGACTAAACTAGTAAGTAGCTCCGTTTTTTCCTGAAATGACAACATTCTCATTTTCTCAACTCACTGTAGGTTCTTCAGAGCAGACACTATCTTATTCTCAGCTGTCAGCTTCCCTAAAAGGCCACCAGAATAACCAGTTGACCAAGTAAAGCTAAGAAAGAATATCAATTTAAAAGAACTTTAGTAGTGTCTCGTAATGGGTAAATTCAGGGATGATATTTTTAGGGTTTTAGGGCCTAAATTGAATGATTACGAGTCAGGCTATAAAAGGCGGGGAATTACCTGGGATTGGGCAGTGTTTAATTCAGCTGGTGGGCCCAGTAAAGCAAAGGTGTTGAAGTGAGTTTTGATGAGCAAGCTACTGTAACTGGTTCAAAGTCTTTTCTTTCAGGAGAAAGCATTTCCTGGAGCAAGTAGCTACGGTATTTTTATTCTTATTTTTAGCATTATTAAATATAAGGATGAAAACAACATATATATGGTCCCCAAACTTTTAAACACAGGGACAGCTTAATAAGACATTTATCAATCATATTTTTACCACCTCTTAACAAGAACAATTAGACATCCATCTGCAGATAAGAGTGCCTTTATGGGAAACAGTGGGAGCAGCACCATTCGCCAAAGAAACTGAGGAGAGTCTCACCCAGCAGTGCATCAGGTAATAGGCATACAGACCTCAGTTCTGGCTGTGGGCTCCATAGTAGCCTGTGAACCAACTCAGGTCCCTCATGACTACGGTCTGGGAACCGCTGGAAACCATTCCACAGACAATCACCTATGAATAAGAGGGCCTTTGTGGAAATTCAGTTTTCCAGTAGAGAAGTTCCAGCATTACAGGGAAAAAATACACACACACACACACACACACACACACACACGCACACATATATATGAATGTGGACACGCTGGAGAGGGTAGGAACAGTTTGAGTTCATTCCTCCCCCAAGGTGGCACAGCTTAAGGCCAAGAGAGATCGTCTCCGCCATGATTTCTCATGTGGGAGAAAGTGCGAGAGTGTGAATCAACAGTCAGCTTTCCTAATTGTGTGGGTTGCTTCCAGAAAGGCCCATTTCTCTCTTAGCCCATTTATCATTTATCACTAAATCATAAGCTGCATGACTTGGGGAGCAAGAAGAGACTGGAAGAGTGGCAGACAGGACTCTCAGAGGGCATTAAAGGGATGCAGATTCTACTGTGTCATAGACTCCCATCAAGAAGCCTGTGCACAAACTGCTAGGGACACCTCACCCACAAATNCCCCCCCCCCCCCCCCCCCCCCCCCCCCCAGTGCTCTTGTGTCTTACCCACACACACTCATGCTCTGTGGACAGCTCCCTGTGCATGCTCCAAATGGCAGTGGTAAGAACAAGCTTTGGCAGATGGCTGGTGAGCACACACAGAAAACCTATGCCAGCCCAAATCTGTGGTTCAGGGAGAGACCACAAACTTGAGCTTTAATCCACCTTTGGGAAAACAAAAGGAAGGCTGTCGGCACTTGCCCTGGTATGCTACAGGATCAAGAGAAGGCATACAATCTTAAGAATTCTGCCACAAGGAGGAGCAAGAAACATGGAGCAGGTGTATCCATAGAAGGTCTGAGAAATCCCTAGCAGGGCTGATGGAAGGTATTTCTTTCCTGAAGGAAGTTAATAAAGACTCGAGAAGATAACTGCTAATTCAAATGTGAAGACAGCAACACAAAATTTCAAGGAAGATGAAGGATCAAGGAAATACAACATCATCATTAGCTCACAGTAATTCTTCAGTAACCAATCCCAAAGACATGGAGATCTTGATTTACCTGATAAAGAATTCAAAATGCTGTTTTAAGGAAATTCAGTGAGCTACAAGAAAACACAGAAAGATAATTCAATGAAATCAAGAAAATAATACATGAATAAATGCAAAGTTTAACAAAGAGATAGAAATCATAAAAAAGAACTGAATGGTAATTCCGGAGCTGGAGAATATAATGAATGAAATGAAGAATGCAATACAGACCATTGATAACAGAATGCATCAGGCCAAGGAGGAATCTGTGAGGTAGAGGACAGGAATTTTAAAGTTATCCAGAGGAGAACAAAGAGAAAAGAAGGAAGCACAGTAAAGAAAGCCTGCATGTTCTGTATAATATCATCAAAAAAAATAATCTGAGAATTAATGGAGTTCCAAAATAAGAGCAAGAGAAGGAGGAAGGGAGATTAATTAAAGAATAAATGGCTGGGAACTTCCCAAATTTGGGGAGAGACTTGGATATCCAAGTTCATGAAGCTCATGGGTCATCAAACAAATTCAACAAAGAGACCTTCTCCAAGACACATCATTTTGAAACTGTCAAAAATCAAAAACAAAAGAATCTTAAAAGCATCAGGAGAAAGTAATCTAGTAACTTACAAGGAAACCTCCATAAGGCTGTCATTGCTTTTCTCAACAGAAATTTTATAGGCCAGGAGAGAGTGGGATGATATATCCAAGATACTGAAAGAAAGAAAAAGTCAGTCAAGAATATTCAACAAACTTGTCCTTTAGAAATGAGAGACAGAGACTTTCCCAAACAAACAAAGCTGAGGGAGTTCATCACTACTATTTTTGCCTTATAAGAAATGCTCAAAAGAGTTCTTCAAGCTGAAATAAAAGAATGATAATTAGTTACATGAAAGCATATGAAAATATACAACACATTGGATGTATATTGTTTTTATATTGTGTTTTAATGGCATAAAAATAGACACATAGGCCATCTAGGTTCTTTCCATAGTTTGGCTATTGTGGACATTGCTGCTATAAACATTCGGGTGCATGTGCCCCTGAGGATCACTACATTTGTATCTTTAGGGTAAATACCCAGTAGTGCGATTGCTGGGTTGTAGGGTAGCTCTGTGATATATATATACAATGGAATACTATGCAGCTATCAAAAGAAACGAAATCATGCCGTNGAGGGTATTATGCTGAGCGAAATAAGTCAATCAGAGAAAGAAAATTATCATATGATCTCTCTGATATGAGGAACTTGAGGTGCAGGGCGGGGGTNATGAAACAAGATGGGATGGGGAAGGAGACAAACCATAAGAGACTCCTAATCTCACAAAACAAACTGAGGGTTACTGGGGGGTGGGAGGGTAGGGATAGGGTGGATGGGTTATGGATATTGGGGAGGGTTTGTGCTATGGTGAATGCTGTGAAAGGTGTAAGCCTGATGATTCACAGACCTGTACCCCTGGGGCTAATAATAATAATAATAATAATAGACACATAGGCCAGTGGAATAAAATACAGAGCTCAGAAATAAACCGCCACATATATGGTGAACTAATATTTGACAAGAGAGCCAAGAATATAGTCAGCGGGGGAAAGGTAAATGGTGTTGGGAAAAGTGGCTAATCACATCCAGAAGAATGAAATTGGACCCTTATGTTACACTACTCACAAAAATTAACTTGAGATGGATTAAAAACTTAAACTTAAGACTTGAACTTGTAAAACTCCTAGAAGAAAACATAGGGAAAATGCTCCTTGATGTTGGTCTTGGCAACAATTTTTTGGATATGACACCAAAAGCACAAGCTAAAAATGTAAATTCATAGGTGAGACTATATTAAACTGAAAAGCTTTTGCACAGCAAAAGAAACCATCAACAAAATGAAAAGGCAACATACAGAATGGGAGAAAATATTTTCAAGTCATATGTATGGTAAGGGGTTAATATCAAAAATATAAAAGAAACTCATACAACTCCATAGTTTAAAAAAATCCAATTAAAAAATATGCATAGGAACTGAATAGACAGTTTTCCAAAGAAGACCTTTACAGATGGCCAAAAGATACATGAAAAGGTGCTCAGCATCACTAATCATCAGGGAAATACAAATCAAAGCCACAGTGAGATATCACCTCACACCCGTTAGAATGGCTATTATCAAAATGACAGTATTTGGCAAGAAGTGTTGGCTAGGATGTGGAAAAAAGGGAACCCTCATGCACTGTTGGTGAAATATAAATTGATGTAACTACTATGAGAAACAGTATGGAAGCTCCTTAAAAAGTTAAATATAGACAAATACCATATGATTTCACTCATATGTGGAATTTATGAAACAAAACAAATGAGCAAAGGGAAAAAGAGAGAGAGAGGCAAATCAAGAAACAGACTCAACCAGTGAGAACAAACTGATAGTTACCAGAAGAGAGGTGGGGGGCGATGGGTGAAATAGGTGATGGGGATGAAGAAGTGCACTTGTGATGAGCACTGAGTGTTGTATGGAAATGTTGAATCACTAGATTGTACACCTGAAAGTAATATTACACTGCATGTTAACTAACTGGAATTTAAATAAATTTTTTAAAAAGTTAAGTATAGAGCTACCATATGACCCAGCACCCCTCCTTTTCAGTATATAACCAAAAGAGATGAAAACAGGATCTCAAAGAGATATCTGCATTGAGTGTTCATTGTAGCTTTATTCACAATAGCCAAAATAGGGAAACAATCTAGGTGTCCATCAATGAATGAATGGATGAAGAAGATGGGTATATAGACAATGGATTACTCAACCATAAGAAAGAAGGATATCTTAGCATTTGCAACAACATGAATGGACCTTGAGGAAATCATGCTAAGTGAAAGAAATCAGATAAAGACAAGTAGTGTATAATATTACTTACATATGAAATCGAAAAAACCTGAACTCATAGAAACAGAAAGTAAAATAGTGGTTTCCAGGGGCTTGGGGATGGGGGAATAGGGAGATGCTGGTCAAAGGGTACAAACTTCCAGTTACAAGTTCTGGAGATCTAATGTATAGTGTGGCGATGATAGTTAACATACAGTATTATATACTCAAAAGTTGCTAAGACAATAAATCTTAAACATCCTTACCACAAAAAAGAAATGGTAATTATGTGAGGTGATGGAGTTGTTAACCAAGGATACTGTGGTAATTATTTCCTAGCATATAAGTGTATCAAATCAACATATTCGTACACTTTAAACTTACACAATGTTTCATGTTAACTACATCTCAATAAAACTGGAAAAGAAAAAAGTTCTGGAACAGGAAAATATATATGGTGGATGCTCTGAATGCCCAGATTTTCTTCCAGGATAAGGGACTTATTTTTCAGTTGCCGAAAGCCCTCAGTTACTAACACCTTACAAGGATTGGATCATTTAATGATAGCGGCCTTGCTCAATGTCATGCCCTATGACAGATTATATTTTTTTAAAGTGGCCACAACAGTATCTTCCTTCCTACATGCTCTTGTTGCAATGTGACCTTGCCATTTGTCCCATCAAGAGGTAGCACCTGTGTCCACTCGCCTTGAATTTGGGCAGACATTTCTATCTTCCTCAAGCGATGCAGTGTGACTTCTGAAGCTAGGTCATAAATAGCTTTACAGCTTCTGTTGTAATGCTTCTGCTGTTACTCTTGGAATGGTCTCAGAAACATCTGCTCTGTGAGGAGGAAGTCAGACCACATGGAGAGGCCATGCTCCAGCTAGCAGCCAGAGCTGAGGTTGAGCCACAGCCATCATCAAACATCAGACATGCAAGGAAGCCTTTGAGATGGCTCCCCCTCCAGCCACTACCTGACCGCAACTACATGAGAGACCCCAACTAAAAGCCACTGAGCTGAGCCTAGTCAACACCCAAAACTACTGAGATAATAATAACAAATGGCAGTTGTTGTTTTAGGCCACTAAGTTTGGAATTGTTTGTTTTGCAGCAATAGATAACTGTACCATGCTCCCTTTCAAGGGCAGCACACATCCATTGACTAATGCAATATATAAAGTCACTGAGGTTGGGACCCCTTCTACCCCAACTCAGAACAGTTCTGAATGGAGCTACCTGCTCTGCAAGAGGTTGGGCAGAATTGGCCAGATGATTTCCCACATCTTCTAGAGTTATTTCTTCCTAAGGAAGGAACTTACCACGATCTAGAAGCAAGAGTGATTAAATGCTGAATTAGCCGAACAATCCCATATATGGTAGTTTTTTTTGGTTTGTTTAGAAGACTCAAAATCTTGTGATCTGTATAAGAATTGTGCAGCATATAAGTGCCTACTGGTACATCCTGGCTTTGACAACATGCTTTAAAGGGGAAGTGTGATGCATGTGGCCAGACCTATTTCATGCTGTAGATTGGGATCACCTATTTATCTTTACTCTTGCCCCTTGCCTGGTTTTCCTCTCCTGCCCCAATCCTTGTTTTGGATTCTAGACGTGTTGTCTACTCTATTATTTTCCAGATACTTCAAATCTTGCTTAAGTGTCTGATTCTGACCCATTACTTGAATATGACTTCATTACCTGGTTCCAGACTCCAGACTGTTTCTTATGTCTTGTTTAACAAGAAAATCTATGTGCTAGGTGCTATGCTATGTGCTGAAGAGATGACTGTCATCTCTGCTATCAGGTAACTTACTGTCTAATGGATGACCTTGTCCACAAGCTTATTGGCTTTACCCAAGATACAGCCTTTTTCTAGCATTCCTCCCATGCTTTCTGAACAATTTCTGTTCTTCCCCATCCTCAATGTCTAAAAGCTGCAGCACAGTGGCCTTTAAGGAAGATGACATCTTTAAATGTCCAAGAAAGCACACTTAATTTGCCTGGAAAAGTATACAATCTTCAGAGAAATGGGTACTTTTTTTGCTTATTCTGGAAGCAATCAGAGCAACAATTGAAGTATAAATGAGGTGCTTAAGTACTGAACAAGGGTATGTTGAACAGAGGCTTAGATGGAAGAAAATGGAAAGAAGGTTCACTAGGTTGCTCTTTTCCATGAAATGAGCACCAAAGGTGAGTCTTCTTCCTTTCTACAATTCCATATATCTGTCTGCATAATCCAGTATTAAGACTTGTGGAAATCCCATAGGAGGGGTGAAAAAGAAAGGAGGGAGTAGAATTGGGGGAAATGGAGTCAAAGAATGGAGCCAGAAGCATAGAAATGCACTGAAGCAAAAAAAAGGCACCTGCCAATGTCAATTTGGTTGTCCATCAAGGGTTAATAAGGGGCCAGTGAGTTCACTGTGTCTTTGGCTTCCAGATCCCAGAGAGTACTATTAGGAAACGAAAGACATACTCACCCTGAAGCAACTAAGAGAGAAGTTGCCCAAGTCTTAGGAATTATACAAGGCAGGGCTGCCTAGGTGGCTTAGTTAGTTGAGTGTCTGCGTTTGGCTTAGGTCATAATCTCATGGTCCTCAGAGCCCGTGTTGGGCTCCCTGCTCAGCGGGGAGTCAGCTTCTCCCTCTCCCTTTGCCCCTCCCCCTGCTCATGCTCTCTGTCTCAAATAAATATATAAAATCTTTTTGGAAAAACAAAGAGAAAAAGGAATTACATAAGGCAAAAGATGCAAGAATTATCAAGGTAAAAAAATGGACTCTACAAAAGGCAAAAGTCACAGCACCCTCAGGGGCATTCTGAAGATAATTTATTTTCAAAGATGGACCATTAGGGGCGCCTGGGTGGGTCAGTGGTTAAAGCCTCTGCCTTCTGCTAAGGTCATGATCTCAGGGTCCTGGGATTGAGCCTTGTTGGGCTGCCTGCTCAGCAGGGAGCCTGCTTTCTCCTCTCTCTCTGCCTGCCTCTCTGCCTACTTGTGATCTCTCTCTCTGTGTCAAATAAATAAAATATTAAAAAAAAAAAAGATGGACCATTGATTCTTACTCTGTATACTCAGTTTTGTGGCAGTAGCCCATAAAGGGTGGTTTTCTTTTCCTCACTGTTAAGAACAGCACTGTTAAGAAGCATTGATAACTTCTCCAAGTAAGAGTTAACAAACTGAGTAGTTTTGACTAGATAAACATATAGTTAGAAAACCAAGAATAGTATGTGATCTATTCAATAATATCTTACAATATTACATAAAATGATAATAGATACTATTTAGAGCAAGATTTAAAGAAATACACATATGTACATAGAGTTAGGTGTTTATTATGTTTTTCATAATTTTAGAACTGCACTGTCCAGTATGTTAGCCACTACCCATGTGTGGCTATTTAAACCTATATTTAAATTATAAAATTAATAGGGCATCTGGGTGGCTCAGTCAGTTAAGTGTCTGCCTCTTGGTTTCAGCTCAGGCCATGATCTCATGGTTGTAAGAGCAAGCCCCACGTTGGGAATCTATGCTCAACAGGGAGTCTGCTCAAGATTTTCTCTCCCTCTCTCTCTGCCCCTCCCCCCCCGATAAAGAAATCTTTTTAAAAATTAATTAATTAATAAAATTAAGTATAAATAAAGCTATGGTTTTTCAGTTACACTGACTTATTTTAACTGTTCATTATCTGTGTTACTGTTGGATAGTGCAGATATTGAACATATCCATCATAACAAAAATGTTCTTTTTTTTTTTTTTTTTTTAATTTATTCATTTGACAGAGAGAGAGAGATTACAAGTAGGCAGAGAGGCAGGCAGAGAGAGAGGAGAGAGGAGGAAGCAGGCTCCCTGCCGAGCAGAGAGCCCGATGTGGGCCTCGATCCCAGGACCCTGGGATCATGACCTGAGCCGAAGGCAGCGGCTTTAACCCACTGAGCCACCCAGGCGCCCAACAAAAATGTTCTATGGATAGCACTGTCTTGAGTAAGAAGAAAAGTTTAATCTCTTCATAGAGCTTGAGATGTCACCTTGGGATATCAGAGAGCCAGCACATACAGAACTTCCTTTTGCCTTGCCACTTGCAATCTTCTAATTTTAGAAGTTCAGTGGCTTAAGACTGCATATCATTTATTCATCCACTCATTATTCATCCAATGAAATTATCAACAAAGTTAATTTCCCCTACTATTTTGCTTTTTTTTTGGTTGGATTTTTTTCCTTTTTATCCTAGTTTTGTTTAATTTTTGCTTTTGCTCAGAGATAACTACTTTTAGCATCATGCAGAATTTTGGACTGTTCCTCATGGCTTCAATCCATGAAAGAAAGGTTACCACTCTCTGTAGAAGGCCCCAGATCAAGAACTTTATAAATAACCTAGATCTGTATAAAATTCTGTGATTGCCTTTTGATGGTCAGATATTTGACCCACGGACACCCTTTACTTAATTCCCATTGATGCTAGTTTATAGCAGTTACCAGAATAAACTCATAATTCTCTTGCTAGGCTCTCAAGGACTCCTTAAAGGACCAGATTTTATATTTTTAAAAAATATATCTGACTTACTGAATAGAGCACTTTATAAGCAGAAAAACATCACAGAACATAGTAGGATAAATGATACAAGTATTTAAATTTTGCTCTCAGAAGAGAAAAAGGTTTTATTCTTATTTTTAGGTGACTTTTAATTGAAGTTATTCTAAACTTTGTTGAGTAGGTTGCTAAGTTTTCTCCTTTTGCAAACTCTGCCAGTTAAGAGTGTAAGCCAAGCTAAAAAAAAAAAAAATAGGGAGGTAGAAAATGAACATCATACTTTTTTAAGAACTTGAGGAACAAAGGGGTTTTTGTTTTACGTGAGTTAAGTATGTGTATGTGTATTGTAAGCATTTTGCAGCCACCTTGAGCCAAAGACAATTACAAAATTGCTTGTAAGATCCAGCAATTTTTTTTCTTTTTTTTCTTATACACTCCGTTTAAGTTCTCATTAGGGTTTTTCTTTTCCTTCCTTTTAATAAAATGTACAAGACACAAACCACAATTCAGCAAACTTGTTATTAAACTAACTAATGAAATGAATAGAAGATTTTAGTGCCTTAGGTAATCAGGTTCCAGGGAATGGGTTGTATCAATTTCTTAGCCACAGTTGGGATTTTAGATTATAAACATGGCTCAGTGGAAAATTAAAGGGTGGGGGTTGTGGAGCAGGAGGGATTTGCATCCTGGAGAGTTAGTATGAGTTAAGATTTTGGATTTTTTAACTTAGTATAAATGTGGTAAAGCCCAATTTATATCAAATAAGAGAAGAATATTTCATTTTCAAACAGTTTAAGTGATTTCAACCACTGAAAAAATGTATATTCTTTCTATATATGTTACTGGTCAATAAAAAGAAATCAAGTGGAAAATCCATAGCTTTTTGAGTGCTTAAAGACTAAAAAACAGTATCTCAATTAAATATAAAATTGACAATTGACTAGATTATAATTTTGTGTTCACCTAATCTGCTTCTCCTAGAAGGTGGGCAGGCAAAGGAGAAAGTAGACAAAATCCACAATGTTACTTTGCATTCACCCCATAAAAATCACTACCAGTTTATGGCTCCAAGTGATTCTGAGAGATGCTCCAGGATTTCTAAAAGTAGAAACCATATCCTAGCTTAGAGCTGAAGTCTGTGTATTTAAGAACAAACAAATTGGCTCCTTTGGTGGTTATCTCACATGTTTTGTTTCTGTATTGTTACTAATAATCCAGTTTGGTCCATCTCAGGGGAGTAGGGTCTCTAGAATTTCTATCTTTGTAGGACGGGTTTAAATATTCAACCTAGTTATAAGCAAGGTGCTGTATTTGCAAAGCAAATCCACAGTTTGTATGTTTACTTGGACGAGCTTTGTGAGTGGAGAAGGGGTTGATGGAAATAATGGGGAGGGCTAAATTCCCTCCAAACAACCCTTGGAGCTGTCTCTGTTCAAGGGTATAAATTATAAAAATTATGGAATCTCTACAAATCAGCAACTTGTTTATTCTGTCTTATCAGGGAATGCACTGTTGCCATACTGAATTTTCCAGATAACTAGAGCTGACAATCTAAAGCACCAAAATTTATGTTAACCATTTTAATGAAAAATTTCATTGAAGATATATCATACTGATTTCTTAAACAATATAACAAAAAAATAATTAACTTGATGATGATAACTAGGCTTCTCAAGATGAAACCTATGATTCAGCTACACCAAAATATCAGAAAGAATGCTTGCTCAGGAGGCCAAGAACAACACTTCCTGAACACCCCTTCTATACCAGCTGGTACTCATATGAGGGTGCTAAGCAGTCCAACAGCAAAGACAGGAAACCGTGTCATCAGTCACAGAATCCTGCCAAAGTTGCTGCTGCAGAACAGAGGAGCACCCTCATCCAATTGGAGACAGCTCTGCCCTAAAGCAGAACAGAACGCAAGACTTTTATAGTCTTTATGCCTATTTTTTTATAGCTCTTCTGTCTTCTATTTGAAAAACTGCCTGTTGTTATTTTCCGTCCCTACTGATTATTCCTGTAAGTCAAACGCCATGTCTTACTCATCTTTGTGTCTCCATGCCTAGTAAAAGCCCCGGCAAGTTTGTTGAATGCTTTTCGTTAAATCTGTGTTAATATTTCTGGTAGCTTTACACCTTCAATTTTCTAAACTATGCTACAAAATTGCTTCTAGTGATGTTTTAAATAATGAAACTTACTGAAACCCCTATTTTACACATAATACCAGGCCATAGAGAATCTGGGTGCCATTCTGTCTCCCAAAGAATAAGGCAAATGGGATTAGTAATAAGTTTATTAAAAATTTCTGGATACATGGCTGTGTTGTGGATGTTTAACACTCTTGCAATTCTGACATTAAAATATTTGAAGTGTAAGCAAAGATAAACAGCAGAAGATAACTCTTCTAAGGTCAGTTTGGGCCACATGCTAAGTTATTTTAAGAATTTAGTTTTTAGGAATAAGAATTAAATGAATTCTGGTGAATAAAGGAGGAGATTGTGGCCAGTTTGCTGCCTTGGTTCCTTTTATATCTTATACAATAGCCTTATGTGTAGAATGAATACTTTGGCCTTAAACCTGGTAATCTCATTAGCAATTCTAGAGTTACTCCAAGGAATATATCTAAGGGATATGGGGTACACAGCAAAGCCTCCTGCAGTTTCATCCTAGGACAGTACTTTTGGCAAATAGGAGCAAAATTTGCCCCTGGGACATTCTTTTCCTGAGTCTCACACATGCCCAACTTCTCCAAGACAAGGTACTTCCTTTCTAGAAGCCTCAGTTTCTTCATCTGTGTTATAATCAAATTGAACCCTGCAATTTCTAAGGTCACTTGTTTAATTAATACTCTGTTTCTAAAGGGAGGTCAAAGTCCCCAGAGTCTAAACTGAGGCCTTTAGGATGTCTCCAGGTTTTTGTGTGTCCCATGCCAACCATGGCTGTTGGGAAGTCCCAGAACAGGACTACTTTATTTGTACCCAAGTGGCTCTTTCTCTATTTAGTGGCTTGCCGTGTAAACTCCATTGCATGAGAAAACACAGTGTGAGGTCAGTTCAGACAGCAGATTTGGAAAACATGTTGCCATGGTCATCCCCAAGGAATAAAATATGCCATTCTTCATAATTTGTAAACTGTAAGTACTCTAATTTTCTACAGTTGGGGAAAATTGATGACTTTATGTATCTGATGAGACTAAAAATTAGGATATTCATTAACAGACATTAACAGAAGTCTAAAAACCATCACGACTGAACAGTGCAAGAAAATACTGAGATCTTAGTAGCAACATCATAGAGTCCAGAACCTCATTACACAACACAAATATACAACTGTGACCAACTTTTGTAGGCAATGAGAATGACCTTATAAAGAATATATACCCAGTTAATTTTAATGATGACATATGTTCAAAATTAATAATTTATAAGAAGTAAAACAGTTCTTTGTTTAAATACCAATAGTATATAATGAATGTTCAAAGGAGAAAATCCAATTAGTTCAGAGTGACAAGCACCATCTCACTCATAAATGCTTCATCGTGGGAACCATACTCAAGAGCACAATATAACTTTGTAGAGGGATAAAATCTTTGCAATTCTAACAGGCACTCAGAGAAATTATATATTACCAGGAAATAACTGAATGCAAATTAAATTTCAGCAGCTCAAAACCATGTACACTTTAGGAAAAGCATATCTTTAGTTGTGCTAATCATTCTATAAGAGGAATGTTATTCAACTTTCTGTGATTTTTACTCAGGAGAAGACCTTAAAGTTTCAGTCACTATATGTAGTGAGGAGATGTTAAAAGTAGCCTGATCTCTTCAGGTGTTCTTTGTTTCAGGAAGATTGCTAAGCCTTCTCCTCTAAAGCTGTCACAGTCTGTGACAGGCAAAGGGCGAAAAAAACTAAAGGTAGAAATCTGGCATAACTGAAATTGCAGGCTTCTTGCTTATGTGATGAACAGGACTACAACCTCTTTTTTTTTTTTTTTTTTAAATGGGCATCACAGCACTCCAAAGCTAAGCAAGAACCAGGCTATCTTTTCCCAGAACTCAGAGGGATTTGAATTTGGAGAGACACAGCCCTCCCTTTCTAGACTTGTTGGTGGGGAGGGGTGGAGGGGGATGTCATCCTGGAAAACACAACTGGGGAAGAGAGGAGAAATTATTTCATATAAGAAAACACAGCAAAATTTTTGCATCAGGGCAGCAGAGCCCCTCTGGCACAAACACCCTGAAATCTTTTGCAAACATTAAAATAATGACTACAAAATGTGGATGCATGGGAAAATTATGATAGTTGGGTAAAGGAAGCAACCATGCCATTATAACAATAACATAAAATATATATTTGTATGTGACAGATGGTAAGGCACATAGAAAAATGAAAATAGTTTTATTTTTTGGAAAGTGGAATTATGGGAGAATTTTTTTCTTTTGCTTACATTAATGCTGCTATAATATTCTATACATTATATTATTCACAGTAATATTTTTCAACTTTTACTGAGATACAATTAATATATGACATTGTATAAGTTTCAAGTGTACAACATAATGACTTATGTATATTGAGAAATGATTACCACAGTAACATTTTTTAAGGCTTGCTGCAACATTTGTCAAAATGAGCAGATTTTGTGAGGTTCAGTTTTTTTCTGTTTTAATTATTTAAAGTGAGGCTTTCATTACTTCCCTTTTAGATTTGAGGACTAATCTGTCCCTAAAGTTGTCATTTACTGACTAGACAAAAATTTTACACACAATGAAATCTCAAAGCCAAAGTTTGAAAGCAACTTGGACCTAGCTTAAGGAAGTTTTATTTTGGAATTTTGCCATTCAGACTTGATTCATATCAAGAGAAAACTGTAGTTCATGTGGACACTTAATTCCAGTAATGTCATTTAGAAGATCCCTGAAGACAAGGTAATTTGTACAGTGTGATCAGAACTCATGAATGTCTGTAATTCCTGAAGACAATGCTGTGTTTCTGACCACAGGTTGCAGAACAATCGAATGAAACAGGAAAATCCAGATGATACATTGGCTATCCAATCACAGCTATTGTTTGAATATAACTTACAGTGCTATGAAATGTCTTTCCCAGAGTAAGATGCACTGCCCTCAGAATCACACTGAAAACTTGGGGCGCCTGGGTGGCTCAGTCAGTCAAGCCATTAACCAACTCTTGATGTCTGTTCAGGTCATGATCTCAGGGTGGTGAGACTGAACCCCACATCAGGCTCCATGCTCAGCAGGGAGTCTGCTTGGGATTCTCTCCCTCTGCCCCTCACCCCCACATACATATGTGTGCGTGCTCACTCTTTCTCAAGTAAATAAATAAATCTTAAAAAATTTTAAAAAGGGGGGGGGAGAAGCACACTGAAAACAGAAATCCAGTGCAAAACGAAGCTCTGACCAGGAGGAGGCTTCCTGGAATGTCCTCTGCCCGGCAACAAATAGGACTGTGTGGGGTAGAACTATTTTCACGGAAGCAAAGACACCAGTCGCAAGAGTTTCAAGCAGAATTCTAGAGATACTGTAAAGATCCAGTCACAGTGCACGGCCTCTATTGGGTATCCAACAGTTGTTAACTTCTTTTTTCTCCATTCCATTTCCAATTATTGCCCCACCGCCACACCACTGCCTCAAATATAGTATCTTTGAGGGTTTTTAGTTAACCACAGTGTTTGATATACTAATCAAGAAGCAGGCTGACTGGATAAGCTGATACAACACTTTCCTGGGCCCAGGTGTTTAACTGTTAGAAGAAGTGCACTGTCAGCCTTCTGCCCAGGCATCGATTAGTCCTGAGATAATTTAAGGGCTGGCCACCAGGCAGGACTCCCTGCCCCAAACTGTCATGCCAACTGCTGGGTTTGGTGCCCAAAATTGTTTTGTTAGAAATTCCAGTGTCTATAATATCATTTCATCTTTAGGACACCTATTTCAAAATAGCCCTGAGTTCTTACCAACTCCGTCTTTAAAGCATATCTTGAAACTCTTCACTTCTCTTCATTTCCACTGTTACCGCCCTAGTCCAAGCAGTGCAACCCCTCGCCTGGGCTATGGGAAGAGCCTCTGAAGAGCTGCCCTTTTTCTCCACTTTCCACGAGCCATTTGACACATAGTCAAGGCATAATTCAAGTAAGCCCTTTGCTTAAAGGCTTCTAACAGCTTCTTCGCACCTTGTGGCCATGGGCTACAAAAGCCCCTTAGAAGATCCAGCCCCACCTACTCTCATCATTTCATCGCCCACGCTCACTCTGCTCCAGCTCCATCGCCCTTTCTCCTACTCAAAGGTGACAGGCAGCTCCTATTTCTCCCTGATATTCAGGCCTTCTCGGGCTAATGTTGTGCCCCCCCCCATACACATTCCCAGCCACTCTCTTCACATACACGATTTTTACTGCCCTTACAGTATTTAATCAGTTTCTTTGCTTACTATGCCCCCTTTTAAGCAGGGGACTTACTTGAGTATGCTTTGACTTCTCTGTGGTGATTGGCTTCTGGAAACTATATGCTGTAGAATATGAGCCATATGATATGGAAACCTGCTCAATCTCTAGGGTCCAGATGAGTACCTGACACATAACAGGTGCTCAGAAAGTAATTATTGAATGAGTAATGGTATCACCCAATTAGGTGGCCCTTCATTGGTTTTCAAATTGGCCTTTATGACTTACTTGACACTCCTTAAATAGCTCCTTCTTTGGAATGTGACACTGTGTTATACCATTTCCTGGCTCCTGCCCTCCTTCTATTACTAATCCCTAAAATCTCCTCTTTCTCAAGGCTCTGTCTTTTCCTTTCTTTTCTGTCTGCATTCTCCCTCAGAGTCCCAGTCACTCTCACTGTTTCAATCATCACCTCTGGAGAGAGTCCCTGTTTCCGTATCTGCTCCCATTGATCTCTATCTGCATTTACTGAGAATTTCTAACTGAATGTGCCCATTATTTAAATACCTTCTCATCCCCTGTAGTACACCCTTCAAACTGACAGACTCCCCCATCTCTGTAAAATGATTCCACCATTATACTAGCCACATTTGATCTCTCCTCCTCCCTATCTCTCATCCGGCTCCATATCCTATTTTATTAGTAAGCAAACTCTGCTTCATTCCTCTGCAAAATCTCAAATTCTATCCCATACTCTCTAAGCATTTTGCCATTACTTTACTTATGGGTCTGAACTTCTGAACTTAAATAGGCTCATATTCTATTTCATAGAAAATCAGAATAGGACAGGAGCCCCAGGACCATCTAACTAAACCCCCACACCTTACAGACCAGGAAAAGGAGGGCCAGCCTTTTTAACTGCCTTGGCTACCATGGTACTAGATGGGGAGTGCTGAGCACAGTACTAGAACCAGAGCTCAATCTCCAGGATGGCTCTCTGTCTATAATCTTTGGGAAATGGCCTGTGAGTGCCAGCCTAGGAGAGAAGAAGAGCTAAGAGGGTCCTAAAAGAAAAGCAGCAAAAGAGAAGATGAGTAAAGGACACTGAAGACACACACTTTCTTGCCTTCCCAATTTTGCTTCATGCTGGCCTGAAGCAGGCTGTATCTTGAATGAGTCCTTGAAGTTGATAATGATTATTCATCCTGTATACATGCAATGTCACTGTTGGTCTGTCTCCCAGAGGTGCCAGACGCTATCCAGGCACTGATTTGATTGTCACCTACATAGACACAAATCAACTTTTCATTAAATCATAAGTTCAGGAACCTTACGCCATTGTGACATTAAACAGTGAAGTTAGGCTCATCTCTTTCTTTAAGAAAAACTTTATTCTAAAACCCAAATATGATTAAGGGGGAAAAAATTGGAATGTATCAATAAATAGGCTTCTCAAATTTATTTCAGAGAATTTTGATCCATTTTAGAGAAATATAGTCACCCAGACCCTCCCAAACTCCATGGTTGGTAGGATGGAGTACGTTCTGTTGTCAACACTTCTTCCCTCCACAGTCAGTGATGCTTGTTAAAAGCCTGCTTAAACAGGTTCTGTGACCAGCCCTGAGAATCTGTCTCTTCTGGCATTGCTGAGAAAGTGGTCTGGAGTGCATAGAAAATCAGGTGTTCTTTCCCTTGGTTCTAAGATCTTGATGTTCAAGTTATATGTGATTGAAGATAATTCCTGAATAGTTTAGAGCTCCAAGGAAAGATACAAATTTTATTCAAGCTCATTGGGAGCATCCTTGTTCTGGAACCATTCATGGTTTTCCTTCTGGTTACCTCAATTGAGATACAGTACTCAGGAAGGTAAGGTCATAAAGTTAAGTACCTATGTGGTCCCACTCCAGGGACAAAATCCACTGGGCTTCTCCTAACTTTCTTAAGCCAGATAAATAAGATTAAAATGAGCATCAAGGGCAGCCTTGAAATAGACCCTAAATTTGCATTCAGAGAAAGATAGCGATAATATTGAAGTGTGCTTCAGGAGGGGGAGTGGGGGCCATGGAAGGACAGTCTCATCCCCTGGATCTTGTTGACTGCAGAGGTTTAAGAGCTCCTAGTTTACCAGTGAGAATTTTTATTATTATTATTATTATTATTATTATTATTATTATTAATTATTATTATGTTCATTTAGCCACTCTATAGTACCTCATTAGGTTTGGATGTAGTGTTCACTGATTCATTAGTTCTTTTAACATAAACTGACGGCTGCCTCCCGGAGTCATTTGCCAATTGCTGTCTCAGAAGGGAAGTGTCTGCTTTATCAGACACGAATGTGGGTTTAAGACCAGGGTTAGGAGCACAACAACAGGCTGTACCAGAAAACAGAAGGGACAAGAGCCCCGGGCTCATTCACAGCACACTGACACCTTCCACTTATCGTCTTTCTTCCCTGCAGTTAGTAGAGGCCACCAGCCTAAGGCAACCAACATATACTGCCAGTCACCTCCAGAGCCTTTCAGAAGTCAAGAGACCTCGAGGTTCTCAGTATATGTAGAAATGAAGAAGTGCCTAAATAGGGTTACAAACATTTTGGTACATTTTAAATATTTACATTTAACAAATTGCTACTTTTAATGTACACACACACATACAAAGCACTTACACATATACACTATCACCAAAAAAGGTAACTACAGAATTTATGAAACTAGTAAGTCGTAGTACACTGTGGGTGGTGTAGTCCCGATAATGGGACACAAGTTTAACGTGGTCCGGTGGGTACTGTCTTCTTTCAGTCCTCTCAGTGTGAGTCCAGATATCATATCATATCCATGTCCACAATTGAGACCCTTCGTGACTGGGAAGCTTAGGCCAGACGGCCCGCTCAGTCCCCCTGTGACGGGTACTATCCTCGTCTCCCAAACGTTCCTAATTAAACATCTTTCCTTGACCGTAAGCCAATCACACCACCTGCTCCAACTTACCGTGATATTATAAAAGAGGCAAAAAGACAGTTTGCAAGGAACCAAAAGGAATTTCGGATGTAAGTTGATGCCATACTGTTGTTAAATAGAAAATCACAAACTCTTTTCGAGCTGGAAGTGATCATAGAAATCATCTACACTAAGCTCCTTATTTTACCAGTGAGGAGAGTCACTTCTGAGGGTCTAACAGACTTGGAGATTATTTTCCGGTAAGTGTCAAGGATGTATGTTAGAGCGGTGGAGCCATGGCGGGTGTCAGGGATTAAAGGAAGGACGAAAGCTCTGCTGTGCTGTGGTCAGGGGGATGCACCCCGGCATGGAGAGCACGGAAGAGAGCTCCAGAGACTAGAGACTGGAGTACTATTTACAGAGATGAGCCCTGGAAAAAGAGAAAGGTGCGCTGCAGCATGAGGTCCTTGGAGCTGGAGTGGCAGTTGGGGAGGCATTGAGGAAAGCAGTCAAATATGGCAAAGGGAGGTAGATGCAAGAGCAGCCAGACAGGTCTTATCCAGCAGGCAGGACAAAAGTTTGAGCCTCTGCTTTCCAGGGGGCCCCATTCCCCTTCCACCTCCCTCTGGCTGGAGCCCCTATCACACATGCACATGCACATGAAGCCCTTAGAGTTGCTGTGCTCAGTGGGAAGAATGCGTATGGACGCTTTGTGAGAGGGTCCCTGCCGAAGCAGCAAGGTGGAGTCCGAACCATACTCAGGTGTCATAGGTGATGTCTTTGGTATGTATGTATAGGAAGGGATGTTCTGGGGGATTCCTCACACCAAGTAGTGCACAGGGAGGGGATGCTGAAGACTTGGTGTGTAAAGGAATTTTACTGACCTGGGGAAGTCAGCAAATTGTTAATTTATTCTTTCCCAATTAGAAATTGTGCTTTATTTTAAAATTTAACTCAAAATTTTGATTTTACAGAGAAAAGCACAGAATTAATGAAGAAATAAAACTCCTAAGACAGCGGCAGGAAAGAATCGACAAGGAGCTTGATAGGTTTGTTCCTTATTCAACTTTGTAGTGATTAAAAACATTTTAATTGAGGGGCACCTGGGTGGCTCAGTCAGTTAAGCATCTGACTCTTGGTTTTTGCTCAGGGCATGATCTTGTGGTCATGGGATCAAATCCCACGTGGGGCCCTGAGCTCAGTGCAGAGGCTACTTCAGATTCTCTCCCTCTCCTTCCCACTCATTTTCTCAAATAAATAAGTTATTCAGTTATAAATAAATAAATAAATAGTCAGTTAAGCATCTGCCTTCACGGGCGCCTGGGTGGCTCAGTGGGTTAAAGCCTCTGCTTTCGGCTCAGGTCACAATCTCTGGGTCCTGGGATCGAAGCCCGCATCGGGCTCTCTGCTCAGCAGGGAACCTGCTTCCCCCTCTCTCTTCCTGCCTCTCTGCCTACTTGTAATCTCTCTCTCTCTCTCTCTGTGTCAAATAAATAAATAAAATCTTTAAAAATTTTTTAAAAAATAAACTAAAAAAATCTTAAAAAAAAAAAAAAAGCATCTGCCTTCGGCTCAGGTCATGATCTTAGGGTCCTAGGATCAAGCCCCGCATCAGCCTCCCTGCTCAGTGGGGAGCCTGCTTCTCCCTCTCCTCCTCCCCTTGCTTGTGCGCTTTCTCTTTCTCTGACAAATAAAATCTAAAAGAAAAGAAAAGAAAAATTTAAAAATCTATAAAAAACCCCATAAAACATTTTAATTGAACAAATGTGTTACATAAAACTACAATGTGTTTATTATGTAAACATACATCAACTCAGATACCTACAAAGAGATTTTTCTACTTAACTGTCCATCTGAAATAACACTTTGACCTCCTTTGTCCACAGAACCAACTGCTCTGCTAATTTAATTAATTATTAAACATCATCAACTCCTTTTACTCCTCCAGCTATAGGACTTAAGCTCAAGGCCTTTTAAAAATAAACCCATAACCATGCCTTGCCCTAGGGAAGACGTAAACTAGAAAAACAACCTATTTAGCTGGTCTCCCTTGGGCTAGTTCTTTGTTTCCCTTCTGCCCCTACACACACAAACATTTTTTGGGCACATTTAATTTGTTTATTTTACAAATTAGAGTATAAAAAGGAAAACTATAAAGTATTGAGACTAACCTACTTCTAGCATACCCACATGCACAAGAATATGTCAGATGAGCGCAGCCCTTCAAACGAGTACCCTGCAAGACCACAGCTGTGTGCCATTCATCTTCTAGTTACTATTTTGGAACTTAAAAAGCTAGTTTCCTATAGAGGTGTAAAATCACTATGTTGTACACCTGAAACTAATATAACCTTATATGTATGCTATACTTAAGTTTAAAAAAAAAACAAACCTAATTTCTGGGCTCCTGACTGGCTCAGTCAGTGGACCATGCAACTCTGGATCTTGGGGTTATGAGTTTGAGCCCCATGTTCGGTGGAGATTACTTAAAATAAAATCTTAAAAAATAAATAAAAATTAAAAAGCTAGTTTCCCAGTCACATGAGAAAATCCAACCCATTACTGTAGATTCTTATCTCGCTTTTTACCAAATATCTTATCACCCAAATTTCCCTTCACAATACTGACATTATAAGATCTGATTCCAGGGGCACCTGGGTGGTTCAGTCGGTTAAGTGTCTGACTCTCGGTTTGCGCTCAGGTCATGTTCTCAGGGTCTTGAGATCGAGCCCCATGTTGGCCCCCATGCTGGGCATGGAGCCTGCTTGGGATTCTTTGTGCCCGCCCCACCCCCGCCGGCCCTCCCCCA
>LNAC01000084.1:4137047-4222913 GCA_002007465.1 Ailurus styani
AAAAAAAAAAAAAAAAAAAAAAGATTCCAGGTAACTTTTACAAGTTCCCCAAGATTAACTCTATATGGGATAGGATTTCTCATCACTAAGGATGTAACAGAAGAATGTAGGACAGTCAGAGCAGTTTGCGAGAAGCACTCAAATGTGTTTTATGCAATGGGACATTGTTGGAGAAAATAAAGGGAAAATACTCATTCATATACCTAAATCTCATGTGCCTGTTAAATCTATAGATACAGCATACACGTTTCTATCTGTAATCTTCAAAAAAGAGATACTCATGGAAAGGAAAGGAAAGATAAGCAGAAAGATGGGGGTTAGGTAGTGGTGGTGGCAAAACTGTGAGTGTACTAAAAAAAACTGCATTATACTCTTTAAAAGGGTGAATTTTATGGTATGAGATGTATCTCAATAAATCTGTTATTTAAAAAAAGAAAAGGGGGCACTGTAAATTGAAAGGGTGAGTCAGAAGATGGCTTGATTTTAACAAAGTGAGATGAACCTGAGTCTGAACATAACTCGCATCTCAAAGAGATCTGAGAGGGTGTTGCTGAGAAAGGGCATCAGGGATATTTTGGAGTGTTTAAATAGGCCTATGAGAAAGAGACCCAAATTGTGGGAGCTAGGTTTGAGAAAGGCAGGAGAAGAGAGACCAGAGGGTAATCCTAAGTGAGGAGAAAAGGCAGTGAAGGAGAGAAAATGGGCAGAGATAAAGCAGAGAGTGAGTGAGGGGCACAGTGGGTAGAGAGCACTAACGCAGGAGGCCCTTAAGATTAGTTAGCCCTACTGTGCCCCCAGGGGTGCCCGACACTAGATGCTAAAGAAACCCAGAGATGACCTCGCAGGGGGCTAATCTAAACTTCATGCTCTAGCAAAGTATATTTGGAATTTTCAGAAGCATTTACTTCCTACAAATCCCATGGAAGAAAAATAATTTTAAAATGTCTCACTTGAGGAAAAAGCAAAAAAAAAAAAAAAAGTCTCACTTGAAAATCGCCAGGGAAATTAATAGCCATATATCCCTTTTTCATTTTTGTTTCTCTTGCTAATGTTTCTCCCTCATGCACAGTTTTTACCCATCCTAGTCTTTGCCAAGCCCAGCCTCTCCCCTCATCCACAGATCTCTGGAAAGGTTTCTGCTGTCTCCTGAATTCAGCTATCCCACGCCTTCATAAATATTTCTTGAATGAGTACTTGGTGACAAAAATCAGGATAGATTCCTGGATTCCTGCGTCCATGAGCTTCCAGCCTTGTCTGTCTCTTTCCCCCCAGATCTTTCCCCTGCCGGTCCCTTGTACTCCTCTGTCCCCACGGACATTCCTTAAAGTTTGCGCTGGAGCCAGGCAGGTGAAATCAGTTCACAAATACTGTGCAAACCACCTCATGGAAGAGAAGGCCTTGCTCGGGTGGTTGAATTGAAGGCTTGAGTCACACTGCATGGGTTCAAATCCTCTATTACTTGCTAGCTGTATGACTGTGGGCAGGTTAATTAACCTACCTGAGCCTTTTTCCTCATAACACTGGATAATAGTAGTATCTACTTAAGATTGTTGTAAGGGTAATTGAATGAATATATGTAAAATGCAAATGCCCAGCGTATTAAATTTTGTGTAAATGTTAGCTCTTAGCTGGTGTCAGTATAAAAACAATTGGTTTGGCTACTGTTTTTTTTTAAATTATTTTTTATTAGACTCCAGGCAAAGGCTACCAAAAAACCTTACGAAGTTAAGAATGACTTTGAGAAGTTTCTCCATAAACTGGTATGTTTCCTTTTTGAAGATAATTGAGAATTCTTTATGTAGCTTCTCTTATATGGACTGGACAATATTTAATAAGCCACATACGGTTTCACATCCAAGTTACAGAGGCAAGGTAGAATACACTATTGTCATTTAATCATCCACATGCACGTTTGAGATATTCTCTGTTTTTCATATTAGTGACAGCCTCAAGCCCACTTGTCCTCATCCCTTGCTTCTGACCACGGGCAGTTTATGCAACTGAAAACCTCCAAATGTGGTCAAAATTTCAAACTAATAGAAAATTATCAGTGTGCAAAGTCATATTTTACTTTCTGTTAATAATTCAACAAAAAATATATTGGATTCTAATGACCATGTTAGATGAGGGGTCCCTGCAGAAATTAGAAGTTTTTAAACAGGACTCAAGTGAGAGAGAGGAAGAGAAGAAAGGAGCCTGCTCTGTCTTTCCAGTTTTCTCTGTCCCCTCCTCTTATGTTCCTCCTCAACTCCTGGGCAGCTCGGTTAAATCTGAAGGTTCTTCTCCCCTTCCAGCAGGCAAGAACATGTAGAGAAAAAGGTGCGACAAACCTGGAGGCTGGGCAATCTGAAGTCAGGAACAGGAGAGAGCTTTTCATTTTTAGCATGTCATCTAGGATGAGCCTTGCTGGCTACTGGTATAATGTCAAAAACAGAGGTCAAATAATCAGATCAGATTCTTGTCTGAGCCAAAAGGTGAGAGAAGGGAGTAAAACACCTGGTTATTTAATATTAAACAAACAGGACTATTCTTCACTTCCACACAAAAAATTCTTTCTCCCATTCTTCTTGATCTCCCTTAACTACTACTACTACTAGAGACATGGGTGCAATTATTAATGAGGTATAAGAAAACCACTGTGCCAGTGTGCTGCTGAAGGGCAACTGACCTCAGCTGGTACATGGTACATGGCCTGAATATCAGGGAAAGTACAAGTTGTGGAAACTGTAGCACACTGAAGGGTCCAAACACCTCATCCAAACAAAGCAGCTGTACTGAAGCTCTAGTTCACCCCAGTCCCCCAGGAGTGGAGGCCAGGAGAGAATCAGATCTTCCACCATCAGGAATCCAGATTCTTCTGTAGAATTCCTGATTAGAACCCCAAATTTTTCAATACTCTGGAGGCCAAACTAAAGGTATCTGCAGACCAGATGTGGCCTATGGGCTGCTGGTTTGCAAGCCCCCCTCTAAATGCTGGACTTGGAGCTCTTCAAAAGCTACCTTCAGCTAGTATAGCCTAACTTTTCCTTCACCGTATCCCAGGGCAAACTCTTCACCCCCACTTAGCCTTCTGAACACCCCATGTTTGCTCATACTCATATACTTGCCCATCTGCAGTGCCTACTACCCTGATTTCAAATTCCGCTCATCCTTTAGGGCCCTGCTTAAATTCCATCTTCTTCATGAAGCTTTTATTCAGTTGCCCTAGCCCCATCCTTTCCAGAAAAGTTGCTATCTCTCATAATTTCTAGAATAACACTGATGGTTTGATTAAAAAATTATTCTTTTCTTCAAGCCAGACATTGAGACAAATACAGAGCAGACCACTGGCTTAGAACAACTGTGTCCTCAAAAGCAGAGAGCATAGTGGAAATTTTTACTCACCTGTTGCAAGAAGGAATCTCATGGTAAAAATTTTGAATAGAATAGCAAAGCAACATAAAGTACCACTTTTTTGTTTTTTGGGTTTGGGTTTTTTTTTTTTTTAACAGTAATCCAGGTATCTTTAAATAACTGTATACCAACCACAGGTCTTCTGTGGCAAATGGAAAGGTATTTAAAAACAAAGAAATATAATCTGGGTTGCCTGGGTGGCTCTGTCCATTAAGAGTCGGCCTTTGACTCAGGTCATGATCCTGGGATTGAGCCAAAGTGAAAGTGGGGCTTCTCAAGCTCAGCAGGGAGCCTGCTTCTCCCTCTCCCTCTGCCCTTTCCCACCCTGGCTTGTGCTCGTTCTCTCTCTTGCTCTCTCTCAAACAAATTTTAAAATCTTAAAAAACAACAACAAAGAATTATTTAAAATCAGTTCAGATTTTGGATTATTGGGTGTTATAAAACTCAAAATTCAACAAATTGGACTTAAACTTTCTCAAGTGTTTACCTTTCTTTAAAGAATGAAAATGCACCAGAAGTTTATTTTAAAAGAATAGGTTTCCTAGTACTTTCTATATGACTGTTGTCCATTGACAAATACTAGAACCAGCTTTGCCTTAGTCTCTCTGAAACTGAGATTCAAAATGATGATGTCCAGTCTTTAAGTTGTACATTAATGAGCAAAACAATTATAGAGTAATACAAAATTATAATTTTCTGGGTAATTCATACCATAAGACTGCTGCTGCCTCAATTATCTAATAATATCAGCAAAATTTTTTTTGGTCTAAATCTTCCTATAATTCAAGAAGGCCCTCTTTCAAGAAAGCCATTTACTTAACATCACCACATGGCCAAACATTTCTGACCACTTTTGATAAACATATACAGGAATCACCAACACCTCTACCCAATCCCAGAACCTACTCTTACCCACAGCCTGCACATCCATCCTCCACTGGTCCACATCAAATGAGAGCTGCTAGACACACAACAGAGAGTTGCAGGGTAAGGGTGGAGTTTCCTAGAACAGTAAACATGCCTTTTGGATCTGAGAAGCATTTGAGAAAAGTTAGCATAGAGTGGGAAGAAAGTAAGTTCAATGAGCAAATTGAATTATCTGAATTATCATCCAGATAATTCTCTATTTCAGTGGGAAAATAGAGATAAAGATGGGAAGTGTCTTTTATCTAAGTTTCTCTATTAGGTAACAGAGAAAGCTCAGGGCCAAAAGAATTTAAAGTGATTATTGATGTGATATTGCATAGTTTTTAAAAGTAAATGAGCCTAAATCCATCTTTGCTTTAAAAATGGTTCTTCTCATCTTGATGATTGGTGTAACCTCACATTCAAGTATCCAGGAAAATTTATGAATCTTTAATAACTTATTATTTCAATAGCGTTCTGAAGCTCGAAACAAGAGGGAGTTTCTGGCATCACTTTCATCATCATCATCAACAGAAGACTACAACTATGAAGAAGAAGAATGTCAAGAGAAACCAGAAATGAACTGTGTTTAAGAATATGGCATACAATGCAATTGTATCCGTTTAATTGTAGCAGTATGTTTAATTCAACTTCAATCCATGGGGTCAGTATTGAATGTCTTTTATCATTCATCTTTAAAAATCTTGAAATCAATACATCTCAGTAAATCATCCTTAAGAGATCTGTCCAAGCATAATTTTGGCTCTTATTGGTAGAAACATATTTTAAAATGGAAAAATAATCATTATGAAGCATAGAGAGCTTTCAACCGTTTCTCTGGAAATACATCTTGATAATAGCAACCGTTCATCATAATACAAAACAGAAAGAGGATTAATTTACTGTGGCATAAGAAGTTCTGCCAGTTCCTAAATGCCCTAAATAGTTTCTCTGAGATTTTTTACATTGTTTAGGCCTCAAGGAAAACCAAAGCCCCGCCTCCAGGTTTGGTAGCAAACAAACTCTGCTTCTCAAATGTTAAGTTTTGGTCGTTCCTCTGGTAATAAGCTTGGTGCACGTTTGCTAGGAAGCTGGTCAGCTTGTCAGCAGGTACTAGCGATACTGTGCATCCTCCCCATCCTGCTCCAGTAAGTCGTGACCCTTGAGCCCCAAACTTCCTAAAACAATAAGAAAAAAAAAAAACAAAAAAAACAAAACAAAAAAAACCACATTAGAACCTGTAAATGAAAATGGGAGTGGTTTGCCTGGTGCTTACAGAGAACACACAGCCGACCCCAGTTCAAAGAAGACAGTATGTGCGTGTTTCTTTGTGGGGTGGGGGAGGGTAGTTCAGTATGGCCAAACATTTTAGGACATGAAGAAATTTGTACTGTTTCAGAAGGTGATTTGACACTTAATTGTATCTAAAACTAAGCCATGATTCTGGCTCTAAGCAGTAGAATTTAGCAGTACTGTTTGGTGAGAGCTAGCAATAACCCACTAAATAGTCTTGATTCCATAAAGTCACCCATGAAGTAGCTGTAAATAGCAAGCTTACAGGTGATCAAGAAGAGGGAGTAAAAAGCAAATAGGCAACAGACATAATTGACATGGTCATCATTATGCATCAGAAGGTGGCTCCAAATGAGGTCAAATGAAAATTTACAGTACAAGTCTTATACAAGTGAGGGCTTCCTCCAGTGGCTGTTCAAAGTCTGTTCTTAAGGCTTGGCTATTCCACATAAAAGAATCTGTCATAAAAGAATTCCACATAAAAGAACAGATAGACTAACTAACAGATAGACTGTGCTGAATAAATTTATCCACAAGGAACATGCTATTCAACTGTAGGTCAGTTTGTCTGTTTAATCTCTACTGGGAAGTCATGTAGACCTTTCCACAAAAAGGACGGTGGCCTCTACAGGTCCCTACGCATCTTTCCTGTACCTTTAGGAGCTGGTCTAACCACCAGACTCAGAATTTACCATCAGCCAAACTGTGTGATCGGGATGGAAACCCCTATTTGTACCACCACACAGAAAGAGGTCATTTTAGTTGCCATCAACCAGGCACAGTTTCAAAACTAAGATTTGTCCCAAAGTGAGAGGCCCTACGCAAAGCACAAGGGTCCCTCATCTTTTAAAGATGTAATTTATCCTGATAATAAAAGTTAACATGTACTTCCAATTCTTCCTAATAAAATTTACTCCAAATTCATAGCAGATTAAAAACTCCATAATTAGTTTAGCACAATTTTGTCCCCTTTTTTCCATCTAAATGAGCTACTTTACTTCCTGGAAAATATCAATAGAATATTAACCCTCCTCTAGGACATCAGATTTATGGCACACCAGTAATTCATTTTCCCCTCAATGATTTTTTCAATTGATTCCTTTTCATCATCTGTTTTATTCATTAAAATATATTTTTCAAATGAAAATAGATGTTTAAGGAAGAAAACAAGATGCTTGCAAATAATAAAGATTATTCATCCCCTGCTGTCCCCTAGACATACAGCTTACAGCCCAGTAGCTGAACTAAGCCCAGACTCCTATCATCCAGGCTGAAAAGCTTCTCTGACTGTAAGATTCTAGGAGATTCTAGGATAATTCTGAGTTCCTGGGCTGGCAAAGGGTCATTTTGCAACTTAGTGATTTGAAAGAAAAAACAAAAAAATAAGTTGTGAGATGCAGTCACATCAGACTATCAGACTATCTTTCCCGTGGAAGGTGCTGGGGAAAAAAAAAAAGGTGTCGCTGCAGCATCTCTGGAAAACCCTAAAATCGGGGCATCAAAGTCACCCGGACCACGGTCTAGACAACAACAGGGTGCCCTCCTATGTGATTCTCTAAGATCCAAGCTCTGCCATTGTACTGGACTCAAACCAACCAGGTCTTTTATGGCCATCAGTGGACTTTCAGTCGTATTTTCTTACACTTTCTCATTTGAACAGTTTCTGAAAGCTGGGATTTCAAAACTGAACCTAAAGCAAACTGAGTGTGGTTTCTAACTGGCTACAAAATCGATAGGAATTGTCCCAAAGGGCTTATTTTCCTCAGTCACCTGCCAGTCTCCAGAAAGCAGAAGCTAGAAGCCTTTCTAGGTAGATACAGTCACTTCTGAGTCTCCAGAGTTGGTCTGTTACCACCCTGCCTGCTGCAGATGGAAATGGACTAGGCTGCATCAGCCACATAGTCTGAAGTCATCAGGGCTCATATTTCCCAAACAGAAGTTGATAAATGCTATTATCAATAGCCTTCTGCCCCTGAGTCAATGGCACGTGTAGTCACAAATCAGGAGGCTGCCCCAGAAGCTCATCAGGAGTCTGCCCAGCTATATACACTCACAAAGCCAGAAGGGTCCTGTCTGCAGTGTTCCAAACAGGTCCTTTATGTGCCCTTTGGCATATGCCATAGAAATTCAGGGAGATATCCAAAAGTTAGGAGACCAATTTAAGCTTTATATTAAGAAAGAAGAGTAGGTGAGCCATGTTTTTCCTGTGAGAACAGTAAGACATTAAAAGTACAGATCCTTGAGGTCTTGCACATCAAAGCAATACAAAACTTACCAAAACCAAAACCCTAGAATCCCTGAATACCGAACTTCTTTGTGGTAACAGGATTGGAAATAATGTGGACGGCTTAGTCAAAACAAGAAAAGCAGCCTCTGCCTTGTTATGAGCACAATCTACAAAACAAAGGCTAGGGCAGATGAGAGATACAGATTATAGAGAATGTTCCCTTTGATCCTTTTATCACTAAAGAGTACATTCATCTATCTAATTTTCCAGGTGCCTAATAGAGCCTGATGAAAATTTCCTACTTAAATGAACCGATTGGATCATAAAGTACTTACTAAGATACAAGGCACAGAAAAATGCAGGGGGATAGAGGAGATCCAGTAAAGACCCAACTTTGCTAGAAACTACAAAGAAGGAAAGAAGCAGGGGCGCCTGGGGGGTACAGTCCTTAAGCCTCTGCCTTCGGCTCAGGTCATGATCCCAGGGTCCTGGGATTGAGGCCCGCATCGGGCTCCCTGCTGGGCGGGAAGCCTGCTTCTCCCTCTCCCACTCCCCCTGCTTGTGTTCCCTCTCACTGTGTTTCTCTCTGTCAAATAAATAAATAAAATCTTTAAAAAAAAAAAAAAAAGAAGAAGGAAAGAAGCAAGGAATTGTGCCCTGTGTTTCAATTCAATTTTATTTATTTCAAAATATTTATATATCATACAAATGGGTATTAAGTTAATTACTCAGAATATTTTGAATTTAGAGACAGGGTATTTCTCTCTAACCCGAGCCCAGCACAATTCCAGACATTTGGTAGCTTTTAATAAATGCTTCTTGGATTATTATATTTGTTTTAAAACCTCAAAATATAAATCCAGGCTATTTATTTTGTTATTAAATTCATGTTAGAAAACTTCAATTATGTGAAACAAGGGGCACCTGGGTGGCTCAGCGGGTTAAAGCCTCCGCCTTCAGCTCAGGTCATGATCTCAGGGTCCTGGGATGGAGCCCTGAGTAGTCGGGGCTGCCTGCTCAGCAGGGAGCCTGCTTCCTCCTCTCTCTCTCTCTCTGCCTGCTCTCTGCCTACTTGTGATCTGATCTCTCTCTCTCTCTGTGTCAAATAAATAAAAAAATCTTTAAAAAAAACCATGGGAAACAAAGTATAATAAAGAGACAATGTCCAAACAATTATAAAATATTTCTTTTGAATGAACAAAATATATATATATTTTTTAAGATTTTATTTATTTATTTGACAGAGAGAGAGAGAGCACAAGCAGTGGGGAGCAGCAGGCAGAAGGAGAGGGAGAAGCAGACTCCCTGCTGAGCAGGGAGCCCCATGTGGGACTCAGTCCCAGGACCCTGGGATCATGACCTGAGCTGAAGGCAGACGCTTAACCAACAGAGCCACCCAGGCGGCCCTGAACAAAATATATTACTTTAAGAAATAGCTAATTTTAAAGTAGAATTTCCCAAGGCACATAAAACAATGTTCAGTTACATGTGAGACAGCTCACATATGTATATTATATATAAATATAAGCTGTTAGTAATGTATTCTATATGTGCAAAGACTTCTAGCTTCTGCATTAAAGCCTAGAATCTTCTGGCTACAATCTCAGGAAAATAGACCTTCCAGAACAATTTCTGTGACTTCTGCAGTCAAGTTAGAAACACTTTCAGATTGCTTTAGATTCAAGAAACCACAAACTTCAAATACTATTCAAATGAGAAAGTATAGGAAAATATAAGTATATTTGAGGAATGTAAGCCACTAAAAGCTACGAAAGACCAGTTAAGTTGGTTCCTACAAATGGTATATATATGGGTGGGGTGGGGGGTGGAGAGGACAGTAAGTAGAAGACAGGCCCAAAGAGAAGTGAGCCCCTAAGTGCAGCTGAATTGGGCCTCTCCCTTTATTTGTCAGTGTGTGAAGATTAGCCTCAAGATCATGGGGAAAGGAACATAGAAATATGGGTATACACTTCATTGTTCCCTGACATGATCAGGAGAATGGGTGCAAGAGGCTGTGGAGTAAAGTTTGAAAAGACTTCTGAGGAAGACAGCAAATAACTTCTGTAATCTTTGTTAGCCTATTAACATTTGTCATTCATCTTCCTTAATAGCTTGGACAATGATCCAGCATTGATGAGGTCTCTAATTTCAGCAAGTGTCAGACAGAAATAAAAGGCATTAACTATTTTTCCTTAAGAATAACCAGGAAAACCAATAACGAATGAGCTGTCTCACATATAACTGACTTGGTTTCAAAATTGCTCTGTGTTTCTCAATGAATCCTACTTTACAATTTAGCTGTGTCTTAAAATTTACATTTTGTTCATTTAGTAGAGTTATTTTATAATTGGACAAGCTTCATCTTTTTCTTTCATTATTAAACTTTCACATAATTGAGGTTTTCTAACATTAATTTAATAAAAATAATAAACAGTCTAACTGCATAAATGTAGTTTCCTTCTCCCTCCTTGGTCCTTTCTTTGGATGCTAAACTGATTTTCTCTTAAAGAACAGTTAAAGGCTCAACTGAACAAATATCCTTTCTTTTTCCCCCTCTTCTCTCCACTTGGGTCACAGAGTAGCTTCTTTTACATTGTCCTTATAGGCCAGTTACCTAGAGATGCCTTTTGAATATAGTCTAGCTTAGATCACATTAAGATTGCAGCTTGTATGACAGGTGCTGGTGAGGATGTGGAAAAAGGAGAACCCTCCTGCACTGTTGGTGGGAATGCAAGCTGATGCAGCCACTCCAGGAAACAGTATGGAGGGTCTTCAAAAGGTTAAAAATAGAGCCACGATCCAGCAATCACACTACAAGGTATTCACCCATAGGATACAAAAACACTAATTCAAAGGGATGTGCGCATCCCAATATTTATAGCAGCATTATTTACAATAGCCAAGTTATGGAAATAGCCCAAGTGTCCATCGATTGATGAATGAATAAAGAAGATGTGGTATATATGTATGTACACACACACACACACACCGAAATATTATTCAGCCGTAAAGAATGAAATCTTGCCATTTGCAATGACATGGATGGAACTAGAGAGTATAATGCCAAGTGAAATAAGTCAGTCAGAGAAAGACAAATACCATATGATTTCTGGAATTTAAGAAACTAAACAAATGAGTTAAGGGAGAGAGAGAGAGGTGGGGGGGGCAAACCAAGAAATAGACTCTTACCAAAGAGAACACATTGATGGTTACCAGAGGGGAAGTGGGGTGGGATATGGATGAAATAGGTGATGGGGATGAAGGAGGGCACTTGCTGCGATGAGCACTGGGTGCTGTATGCAAGTGTTGAATCACTGTACTGTACACCTGAAACTAGTATTACACTGTATGTTAACTAATTGGAATTTAATAAAAAAGTTTTAAAAATTAAAAGATTTTAGCTTGTATGTAGTGCCCTAGGTATCTCGGCATTGAAATCCTTCATTAACTCAATCAGTTAGTTGTCTTTTCGTGCTCATAGTTTCCAAGCAGACCTTCAGGAAAATAAAGGAATTTTGTAATGCCACAAGCAGACCAGCAAGTAAAAATTGTCTTTGGCCTTGCTCCCCCTTGCACCCATTTCAGCTTCCCTCTGCCCACTTCTGTCTCCCGAAAGGCAATCAAACTTCTCAGGCTGCCCAGTCTTAGTCACACATTCCCCATTGGTGTTAACATTTTCATTTTATTTATTATTTTTTATTATTATCATCATTATTATTGTTACTGTTTTGGTTGTTAACATTTTTAAAGGGACAGGGAAGTTTGGAGATGCTTTTGATTCTTAAACAAAATAACACCCTCCCAGAAGTTGAGATTCTGTACCGGTGTCCCAGGCCTTGCCAGGGCCCTTTCCAGCACCACCTCTGCCTGGCCTAGCGAACAGTCATGAAGCTTCAGGAGCAACCAGGGCTTAAGTGTGTCTCATTTTTCATAGAACCTTTCCACACTTTTATTCTCTACTAGCCGTCTTTCTCTCCCAGTTGTAACCACCCCTATCATCACTATCTTTTTCATTCTTCTGCATTCCTCCCCCTTCCCCCTTATGTCCACACACAAAAAAGTGTCAGAGCTCTTAAAGGTGGAGTTTAGACTTCACTGTCACATAGGATGCAAATACCCTATTGAAAAGCATTTGCAGGCTCAAGGGAGGAATGGCATCAGTGATGGCTCCTGGGGGGCTATCCTCTGAGGTTCCTCTGCCACGTAGGACCTTTTAGTAACTGGCAACCAATGGGAATATTTGAAGAATACCTGCTGGTCACAGTGACAGCAACCAAAAAAAAAATAATTATATAAGACGTTTAAGGACCAGACAACTATTCTGGCCAGTATTTACAACATGCCAAAAGGTAATCTTTCAATATGGGGAACTTGGTCCCTATATGGTTATAGAGTAAGTAGAAACTATTTTGATGCTTAGCAATTGACTTTCCAAACAAAAACAACCACAAAAAGGCGAGTGCACTACTTATACTAGACACAACTGAATTTCCCTCAGAAAAACAACACAGCAGATGAAAATGGACTAGACGAAAATATTTTAAGAAATGAAGTGTTTTAAGTGTCAAATTCAAGTGTTAATTAAGCTATTAGGAAAGGAGCTTCCAAAAACAAGTAAGTGAAATAATAAATTAAAAGTGCACTTCTAAACCCCTTTAAGACACAGCCACTAAATCTTTCACTGGAACCTCATTTTAAAAAAATTGATAGACCTGGAGCACCTGAGTGGCTCTGTCAGTTAAGCGTCTGCCTTCAGCTCAGGTCATGATCCCAGCATCCTGGGATGGAGCCCCGTGTCTCAAGCCAAAAACCCCAGAGTCAGCTCAATTCCTGTCTTTCACCCACACAGAGATGTTTTGAATCTTCCTTCAAGGCGCATCCAGCATCAGATCTGTCGGCACCCCACTGCAACCTTTCTCCACCCCAAGCCACAGTCCTTTCAACAGCCCAGGAGGCCCATGTGTTATGCCTCCTGCTACCTCTCTTACTTCATCACCTGCTACTCTCTCCTTCTTGACTGCCTTCCAACCTGACTGCTTTGCTAGCTGTTCCTCACACATGGCAGCCACGTCCCCACCTCGGGGCCTATGCCCTGGCTGTTCTCCTTTCTTCACTTCTTTCAGTTCTCTGCTCAAACATCATCTCAGAGAAGCCTTATTCAACCAATTCCTAGAAAGACTGGCCATTCAACCTTGGTGATTTCTATCCCTTCTATGCTTTTTTTCATAACATTTATTACTACCACTCAATTTATTTTTCACTGTCACCTCCATCTCTCCCCATGACAATGTAGGCTCCAAAAGAGCAAGAGCTGACTGGCCATCCCAGGAAGATAAAGTTCTTCAGGGGATCCAGGAGGCTGGCAAATGCCCCTTCACTGCCTTTCGGGGGGGATTCAAACTATCCCACTACCTTCCAGGCAAAGACACTTCTTCCTGATTGCTGCACAAATCATTCCACTTCCTCTCATTTCTAGAACTGAACAATATTTGTCCCTTTCATTTACTGGACCCTTGATACTTTCAGAAAAGAGCACTTCTAAGGGAACAAGCTCTGGAAGGCTTTTTGGCAATTAGTGAGCAAACTCTGACGTCAGCAGAGGGATTCTCATCAACACTATGTTCAAATCTCTCTACAAGTTGTGTTATACACGCCATTTGTGATCACTGGAGCTAGCTGACTTAAACTCCTCAGGCTGGGAGTGTGGCAATGAGTGAGGCAAGCCATAGGCGCCAAGTGGTTAATTATATTCTCATGACTAATTGCAGGCAGTTCTGTATCATCTCCTCACAGTGGAAATAATATCTAGCCGTTTGAGAGTTCTCCCAATTTCCCTTTCAGTTGTCCCAAGGTCAATGAAATCCCTTCTGGGTAAAGTGACCATTCTACTCTATCCATTATCCCCATTCTCTAACAATTACAAGGAAGCTGTTCTCAGGCTTTGTGAAAGAGTTTTCCTCTTTACATTTCTGTCTCAACCAACCATTTATAAAAGAGGCTTTCGTCAAATCCTTCTTTCTCCAAATTGCCTAACCTAAATCTGGAAGGCAGGAGATGCTGGCCTTCAGAGTAATTCCTTCAGCAACCTCCCCTGCCCCCGAATACACTCCGACCTTCCAACCGGGTTTGAGGCCCTCTTTCTGTTTTCTCCCTTCTTTTGAATAAAGCTACCAAGCTTAGGACACCAAACAGAAGATGCTGGCAGGGCCAGCACTGTAATGATGAAAATATGATGAGAAAGTAACAACAGGGTCCATGTCTAAAAAAAGCTTCCCGAAATACCGAGTCATCCCAAGATGGAAAGATGGGAAGAACTGATTCCAAACCTGTAGCCTCATAAAGCTGTGGAGTCAGGTCTCCGGAATCTTTCTCCCTCAGATATTTAGGAGGGAACAAGTTCAGCCCTATATACAACACCTCAGAGAGGAAACGGGGAAGAATCTCCTTTCACTTAGAAGGCTATGAAAATATTGCGTTGTTTTCATCCATTTAAACAGCTTCTTTGGCAGTGTTCCCCCCACCGCCGCCATGCGGCTCTCGCAGCCTCACCGACAGATGTCCACCAGCTGGTCCAGCTCAGGGCAGCTGCACTCATACATGTCCCGGCAGCTCGCATGGCTCTGGTTCATTAACTGCCCCAGCAGCTGGACAGTGTCGTCAGGTGCTTCTTCACATATCTTCTTAAACTGGAGCACCCGCGCAGCCTCGCTGTACACGTGCTTGGCCCGCTGGTAGAGTTTGAAGATGAGCACTTAGGAAGAAAGGGGATGGGGAACAAGGGGAGAAATATTTACTGGACAACCCAGTGCAAGGAAAAGTAGCCATCGAGGACTTCCGTTTCTATCTTCATTCTCAGTACCTTAAATAGGTTTCTCTTTCACCCAAAGAAATCTTCATAGTCTACATCTGCCTCTTTTCAAGTCAGTTTTCCTTTTTTTTTTTTGATACAGAATACAGTCTCAGAAGTACACTTTCTCCCCGTCATTCTGCACACCCAGACGTGTGCACACACGTGCATGCAAACTAACTCATCCCCTGGGGAGGGGGAGGCACGGTGTATTGGGCGCTCCCTATGCGCCAGGCCCTTTAGAGGCAGTCTCATGTGGTTCTCCTCACACCGGGGGAGTGGCAGCAGGATCCCTGTTTAACAGATAACAGCCTCAGTTCTACTCTCTGCTCTTTTATACCCCACTGCCTCAGGAGGCTGACCCGTATGATTACACCCCTCGGTTCCCTTGCCGTCTAGACTAGGGAAAGGGAGATCACTGAGAAATGGGAGGTCAGAGGCTCGATTCCCCAGCTCCCTCCTTGCAGCTGGTTCTGCCACTCCACTGAAGGACAATGAACATCATTTCAAGGTGGTCATTTCTACATGACTTGATCCTCCAGTTTCAGCCTCCAGGTTCCTCTCCTCGATGTTCACTACTTTTTCAGAGGTGCTGTCACATTTCACTTACAAACCAATAGATTTTATTAAAGTTTCAGGTCACATTTTTTCTTCCCTTCCACAGCACTCTCCAACTCTCGGAGATGGATAAAAAGCCAGCCATGGCTAGAGGAACTAAAGTCATTCTTAGGATTTGTGTAAAGTTCAGTAAGTACAAGGGTGGGGCCACCTTTCTATAAATTAATTAAAAAATTAAAGTTTTCTTTCAAACATTCTCAATTCAGTCATATTAGGTATGTTAAACTTACAGTTAACTGCTTGCATCAATGAAATGATGCAAATTCTTATGAATTTTCTTGGTCTCTTTCAAAGAGGACCTAAATTCAGTCATCAAATCTAGTCAGTTCTTTTGCAACATGTCCTGTAATCATCCCTCCCTTATATTGCCACTGTCATCACCCAAATTTACACTTTATTCCTTTTCCCACTTGAACTATTTTGCAGTAGTTTCTAAATTGATATCCCTGTCTTAATCTCTCCTCCCTGCAACTTCCCTTGAGGACAACACTACTAGACTGAGCTCCTGACACACAGCTTCACTCATGTTACTGCCCCAAACCTTCTGCCTTGCCAGTGTTTCCCATAATTCAGATTCCTGCCCTCAGCATGCTCAGTCCCAGCAAGATGTCTTCCTTCCAGGCAAACTCCCCTACTTGGACTTACCCAAACACTCTTTGCTTCTCAGGATACTCGGTATTCATACAGAAATCATTTCCTGTCCTTTCTCCCTCTGCCAAAATTTCACCTGTTTCGGTTTTAATATTTTGTGCTCCAAGAAGCCATGATGGCCCCAGCTGGAAACACTCTCTTGACTCGACACCACTCTTGCAGTCTATCATCTCCTATTCAGCCCATATTAAATTTTCCCAGTTGTTGTTTAAATTTCAGTTGATTTACACCAGGATCCGAACAAAGCCCACACATTATATTTCATTGTTATATCTAATAGGTCTCTTTTAATCAAGAATTTACAGCTTGGATTCTCAATGTCATGTATGCAAAATACAGGCACATTTTAGGGCCATACCCTGGAATATAAAACTCAATATAGTCCATTAGGGACAGTATTTTAGTTTTTCTTTAGGATTCCATAGTCCTTTAGGATGAAATATTTTCCACTAGGATTAAATATTCTAAAATAGAAACCATCCAGAAAGGTGTTTTTTTTTTTTAAGATTTTATATATTTATTTGAGAGAGAGAGAGAGAGAGAGTACAAGCAGGGGAGGGGCAGAGAGAGAGAGGGAGAAGCAGGCTCCCAGCCGAGCCAGGAGCAGACTCGGGACTCAATCCCAGTCCCCTGGGATCATGACCTAAGCCGAAGGCAGATGCTTAACCAACTGAGCCGCCCAGGAGCCCCCAGAGGGTGGTTTATACTAAACCTGAGGACCGGTGTTTTGTTTTGTGACAAGAAACATTCAGAATGCACCGAGCAGATGACCAGAACTTCACAAATCTGGCACCTTCTTGAATCTACTCTCCATTGCAGAGTATTTCACACAAGACTTCTGAATAGGCACGTCTACCGAGGACTCTGGCAGGGCATTCTGAAGGCGCACGACAGACCACCATGGCTCACACCCCCCCCAGAGGTAGTAACTCCCACAACAAGGGAGAGGACAGAAAGGGCATCTGGTTTTGATTGTGATATAAAAATCTTCCCAAAGGCTACAAAAGATTTGGAGACCACCCTTTGGGAGGAAAAGCAGTTCTGTGTTGGCTGGACATCACAAATGCTCTCTGGATCCAGGATTCTGGCTTGTTATGTGTTGGCAACTCATCGGGTCTCTTGTTACTCAGATACCAAAAAATCCAAGAAAATCTGAAACTTTGTCCACAATGGCTTTCTTCCCTGTCCAGTTAACTTTAAAACCGGATGCTCTGACTGTCTATAAGCTCTTATAATCCTTGAGAGCAATTATTATATTAAAAGATGAAGGAAGTTGTTTCTTACTATGTTTACCACATGCATGATTACTTCCAAGGCAAATTTAATTTAAGAATATAACACCAGACACTATTAATGTCCTATCCTATCTTGGGAAATTTGAGGCTTCAAAGCAGGACATACCACATAGACTTTGAAAGATTGACTTTCTCCTGTGTGAATCTTAGATAATGACTGAGTCTAATCCTGAAATCATGACACAGATTCTAAGATCTATCTAAATGATCACGACCATAAACATTTAAACTGCACAAGCTGCTGAATAAATTCACTTGTATAATAATTCTCTTAGCTCTAAACTTTCCCTTCCCTCTGACTTCCTGGGTCAGTACACTCACCACATGGGCTCCTGCCTGAGGCCCCATGCACAAGCTGTTTTGTTGGCCTGGAGTGCTCCTCCCCCTGATCTTGACATGGCTGGCCCCCACTTGTCATTCAATTCTCAGCTGTCACAGCTTCAAAGAGACCTTCCATCAACTCCAGTCTAGGGTAACTCTCTCACGTACATATTCTCTCCCTCCTATTTTATTCTCCCAACAATTAACTACCATCCCAAATGTCTTCCCTATATATTTGTTCATCAGTTTGTGGTTGTTTCTCACCACTAGAATATCAGCCCTGGGAAACCAAGGGCCTTCCTTGTCTACAGAATTTCACTTCTGCATCTTCACCAGCTGAAATAGTGTCTGGCACACCACAGGAGCTCAATAAATATTCACTGAAGGAATGGTCAGTTCCTTGTCTTTGTAGCAAAATTGCACTGAAACTTGACAAAATAAACAATTATAGGACAAATGCAATAGAGAAGACCTACTATTTTGGCAAATTGTGCTTACTAGCACCTTCACCAAAAAAGTGGGAAAAGTTGGCTAAAAGAAGGTTAAAAGACAATTAGTAAACTCCTGTGTCCATAGTGTACTTAATACCCATTATCACAGATGACAGAATTGTTTATATTGTGTTTTGCTTCACAGATGTAGAAGAAAAGAGAATTCTAAAACAAATAAGATGTGTTTCAAATAAAAGGGAAGGAAGAGAAATAGATCATCATAATTAGTTAAGATAATTTTTTTTCTTTTAGACAATCTTTGTAAAAAAAAGCTGTCTACTCAACTTTTACCTTAACAGGATAGCCACATAGCTTATGATAAGAACCCATCTCTAATCAATGGATCTAAAAAGAGGAACAGATTATTGGTTCTTTTGCTTTATCTTTAGTGAGAAAGGATGAAAAAGAGCCATGACAGAAGTAACACACTGGGCACCATTTTCCTCATAAAAGCTCTAACAACAGGTCAACAGGAGATGGGGGACATGCCTATTCATCTTCTAAAAGAGCCCCACTGATTTAATTTAATTTTTTTTAACTTACAAGCCCTTTTATTGCCTCATCTTCTACTAAGAGTGATGACAAAAGGCCTGAGTAAGATGGTCATCTGGCGTCAATCAATCAACAGTTCTTATTGAGCACCTGCTATGTGCCCCACGGCATGCTCCAAATGATAGGAGAGACATGTGAAATAGGAGCACTGGATATGAGGAACTCAACAACTCAGTTAAACAGAGTAAACAAACTCTGAGACCACTGGCAAGTGATGAACTGCAGCAGATATCCAAGTGCTAGAACCGCTGAAGGTGCACCAAGATGGCAGGGTTTGGTTGAGGAACAACAGTAATGGGAAGGATCAAAGAAGAGCCCGAACCACAAAGCTTCCTTGCTGCAAAGAAAGGATGACCAAAGGCCTGAGCTGGGAACAGGCAGAGTGTGTCCACAGACCTGAAGAGAGCAAACTGACCAGAACCTGGGGCAGTCTCTCGAGGATGCTGTCCTCACACCTGAAGTTTTTTTGTTTTTTTTTTAAGATTTTTTTATGTATTTATTTGACACAGAGCGAGAGAATACAAGTAGGCAGAGAGGCAGGCAGAGAGAGAGGAGGGAGGAAGCAGGCTGCCCGCTAAGCGGAGAGCCCGATGCGGGCCTCGATCACAGGACGCTGAGATCATGACCTGAGCTGAAGGCAGGGGCTTTAACCCACTGAGCCACCCAGGTGCCCACACCTGAAGTTTTAATATCCTTTGCTACACATGCAACACAAAGGTTGCAAACTAACAACCCATGGTCCATACCAGCCACAGTGATGCCTTCTCGATGCACGTATTGTTTCCTAAACTGGAAATTTTTATATAAGAATCTGGATTTCTGCTTTCCCTTGAAAAACTGAAGCCTGGCAGCACTGAACCTATATTCTTGCACAAAGGTCGTTGACTGGAGCTGAGGAGCAGCTATCCCTTTTAGACAGAATACACACGTCTTATTTCCACACAGTTCCCTCCATTCCCAATTATCTGACACTCAGCTTGCCTCACTAGTTTGCATGCCTGCCTGGTCCCTGTAGGCATCTGCATGTTCTCTTTTTCCATAAAACTCTCTGTTACAGGAATTCTTGGCTAGAGAGGGAGGAGTGGGCAAACCAAGTGGGTCATCATGCCATAATGAGCCACTATTAGTAACAAAAACCACACCCCCTTTAGGTGCGTCGAGAGTTCCATATTGAACTAAACTCTGTGTTCTAGTAACTTCTACTGTTTGGTCTTAGTTCTGCTCCTCAGAGATATGTAAACACTGACAGCTCTGAAGAAAGCTTTCACGTCTTATGTTTTTTCACACATTGGTGAGGATACACTTTTCTCTGTTGATACTGAGGGACCACTAATGAATAAGATGAGCTCCTTACCCTCAAAAAGTAATAGTTTAACAAAAGACAAGTGTTGGTAAGGATGTGGAGAAACTGGAACTCTTGCACAATGTTGATGGGAGCGCAAAATGTGCAGCCACCATGGAAAAGAGTGCAGAGGCTCCTCAAAAAATTAAAAATAGAACTTCCATATGATCCAGCAATCCCACTCCTGGGTATACGTCCAAAAAAAACTGAAATCAGGACCTCAAAGACATACTAGCACTCCTATGTTCAATGCAGCCCAATTCACAATAGCTAAGATGTGGAAGCAAACTAAATATCCGCCAGTGGATGAATGGCTTAAAAAAATGTAGTATATACATACAAAATATTATTCAGCCTTAAAGATGAAAGAAATTCTGTAATATACAACAACATGAATGGACCTTGAAGATATTATGCTAAATGAAATAAGCCAACAAAAGAAAGATAAGTACTACATGATTCCACTTATAGAAAGTAGCTAAAGTCATTAAATCCACAAAATCAAAGGCTGCAATAGTAGTTACCATGGGCCAGAAGAAGAGGTAGTGGGGACTTACTAATCAACAGACATAAAGTTTCAGCGAAATAAGATGATTATCAAGTAAGATGTACAACAGTGTACCTACAGTCAACAATAATTACACTTAAAATGTATTAAAAGGATAGATCTCACGTTAACTGTTCTTATCACAGTGAAAAATAAATGAAAATAAATTTTAAAAAATTTAAATAGGGGCGCCTGGGTGGCTCCTGCTTCATTGTCTTTGAGCATCTGCCTTCGGCTCAGGTCATGATCCCAGAGTCCTGGGATCGAGCCCCGCACTGGGCTCTCTGCTTGGCAGGAAGCCTGCTTCTCCCTCTCCCACTCCCCTTGCTTGTATTCCCTCTCTCGCTGTGTCTCTCTCTGTCAAATAAATAAATAAATAAATAAATAAATAAATAAATAAATAAATAAATAAATCTTTAAAAAATTTTTAAATAAAAAAGACATAATAGTTTGCTAGAGAGAAATCACTAAATAAGGACAATATAGGCAACAGATGCCAAGGCAGCTCCTCAGAGCTAACACAGAGACACGACATCAAGAGGTTGTCCTGATCTGGGTTGACCCAAAAGCAGAGGCTAAAACAAAGCCTTGGGTGCCTGTAACAGAAATCTAGGAAGCAGCAGAGTAAGGAAAGGGAGACAGGAAAGAAAAAAGGCCAATAGAGGGCGCCAAACACGTCACCACTGTGGACAGCTGGGGGCCCAGTTGCTCAGGGACCTCTTTGAGGAACCAGGTAGAAGGTGCATCAGAATAGGCCCATCAGGGCGCCTGGGTGGCTCAGTGGGTTAAAGCCTCTGCTTTCGGCTCAGGTCATGATCTCAGGGTCCTGGGATCGAGGCCCGCATCGGGCTCTCTGCTCAGCAGGGAGCCTGCTTCCTCCTCTCTCTCTGCCTGCCTCTCTGCCTCCTTGTGATCTCTCTCCCTCTGTGAAATAAATAAAAAAATTTAAAAAAAAAAAAAAAAAAAGAATAGGCCCATCAGCAGATGGGAAGCCTGAGGCATTTGTCCACAGACGTGCCCACTGTTGCCCCCAAAGGGGTTAACTTCTCCACAAAGATGTGCCTGGGCAGCGCAGCTACCTTCAGTGACTTTGGAGAATGCCCCAAGCTGATGAAGACACGCTCACACCAGCTGCTAACATGACATGGCTGCTGGCAAAGCTGGAATCAGGTGAGCCAAGGCGACAGAGCACAGAGATTATGACCTTCACAGAAGAGGTGAAACCGGCTGAATTTAAAAGATGAGCAGGTGCCCAGAAAACCCACTAAAAGGTGGGGTAAAGAGCCAAGAAAAGCACTGGGAACTTAAGGCAGAAAGAACATCATGAGCAAAGACATGGAGATTAAAAAACGCAAGGTACTTTTAGAAAATCCACAGCACTCAGATGTGACTTGCATGGAATGAGGAGAAAGAGCAAAAGCAACAGGAAACACAATGAAAGAGAAAAACTGAAGCAGTAGACAAAGGCCAGATCATCAAGGTTTTGTAAATTACCCTAAGTAAGGTATTTAAACTGTATCCTGTAGATAAGTGGTTCTTGGCCTTTTTAGAATTACAGAAACTTTCCAGAATCGAATCAAAGCTAGAGACCTTCCCCCCATCTGAATGCACGAATATCCAAAATTCTACATATAGTACAGCATGCACACAAGGTTCCGTAAAGCTATCCTTGGATCCAGGTTAAAAATTCCAACTAGAAATAAGAAACCATTATAGGCTTTTAGCAATTATATCAGTCAGGATTCTTGTTTGTAAACAACAGAAACCGACATGGACTAACTTAATCAAAAAAGGAATTTATTTTAAAGATATTAGAGAGTTCACAAAATCTATTAGACATAAGCACATGCCAGGACACCAGGAGGAACCCGAGGCCCTTGCTCACACCCAGGTGACAAGTGACCTGGGAGAGGCAAATCTGACCCGATGCTAGGTAGCCAAAACCATGGCACCCACACCCAGCAGCAGTGAAATACCATGACTCTATTAGCAGCGAGGTTTTCTCCTCTCCAGACTAACCACCCAGCTTTCCTCCCATGATCAGATTTCAAGTCTCCTTCACTGGTCATTCCTTCTAAAAGGGTCATTCCCCCAGTGTGTCCTAGGAAGCAGTCTGAGGAGCGCTGAGAATGGTAAGACCATCGTCTCCCTCATCCTCAGTACACAGAGTTTCTTCGTGTAGCCTCATACTTCCAAACTGCATAAAGGTTGTGTGGATATGGAAGAATGCAGAGCTCTGGAGGTTGAGCTGACATGCTCAAAAGTGATAAATATTTGGGGAATCAGGCTTGGGTAAAAACTTCATCTCAGTGTAATTAATCACAACAAAATAAATAAATATGCTGCTCCAAGAGAACTGGAAATCTTTCTCACGTATGTATATAATTAATCTTTCTGAGAATCTCATACCCCAAAATACTTCCCCGGTGTTTGGGTGAGGAGCTAAAAGCAGTCCAGTCTTCAGTTGTCTTTGCACCCCCATGGAGCTACACGCTACTGGCCAATTTCTCTTCAAAACAAGGCTCCACTGGGCTAACCCAAGAGTTGTTTTCCAAGAACAGCAACCCAGAGGTGGATGGGGAAAACCACTTCAGAATCTACTCTGGAGTCCTCTGTTTTCCTATGCAGCAAAGTTATAATAAGTCCCTGCTCTGAGGCATAGAATCTTTGGACTATTTAAGCAGGAGAATGGAAAAACACTCACTATATATTCCTCATTGAAGTTGGACTGTGGTTTCAAACTTATTTTCCTAATAATAATATTTTTTTAGAAATGTGAAGTTTCTGAAATGGTCAAACCCACAAAAAATGAACTGCTGTTTTCAGCCACATTAGCATCCCATTCCCATGCTGCAAACAGTAAATTAAATTAGCATTTTACATTTAAGAGGAAAAAAATCTTTACCTGCTTTTAAAACCAAAACCACAATGAAAAAATACATATATATAAATGCACTTTCAATACAAACCACAATAATCCATGGAAAACTACATTCCAAGAGTCATTTGTGAATATTTTCAAATCCACAGCATAATGCCATCTTGTCTGTGGAGAGTAAGGGCATCCCACGTTTGTAACTTCCCTTGTTCAGATTTCCAAGAGCAGCAAGAGCCAGCGTTGTCTGTGTCATAATAAACTCTACTCCTCTGGTCTTGAAAGCTTTGCCTCACTCTGCTATTGTCACCCTCACCTGCATTTTATACTCTGACAACACATGAAGCCCCTGTTAATTCCAGGGCCATTCAGATGACAAGACAGAGCCCCTCTCTTCACTGTATTCCCTTCTAATTAGTCATCACACTCTGCTTTAGGGGGGGCAAGGGCTGTGCTGTCTTCATCTTTATAGCAGCTAAGAACACTGTCACAGTCAATTCACAAGTCTAGATATGACATCAGACTCGAGATACCTTAACAACTGACCTTGTGCCCAGCAGACTCAAAGCCCCAGACATAAGCACATGCCAGAACACCAGGAGGAACCGGAGGCCCTTGCTCACACCCAGGTGACAAGTGACCTGGGAGAGGCAAATCTGACCCTTCAGCTGCTACCCAGGAAGCAAGACCAACCCTCTCATCAACATGAACACAGCAAATTTTCCTAGGAAAGGGGTCTGGATGCTAGGTAGCCAAAAACTGGCACCCAGCCCCAGAGCATCCACCCACAGCAGAAATACTGTGACTATTAGCAGTGACGCTTTCTCCTCTCCAGACCCTAGAACCTAATAAAGAGTCTTGAATATAACAGTAAATTCTCAATAATTCTCAAAAAATGTCCACTTCTGGCTGCTATCCCATCAGCAAAGGAAGAATCTAAAGCTACTTCCTGGATGCGCCGCATTTTTATATCTCCCTCTCTTTCTTGAGTAAACTACTTGCCCGTGAACTTCCCAGAACGTCCCTTAAACTTCGTTCTTGGAAAAAGTGAAAGGACCAGACAATTTCAAGTCATTTGAAAAGGGGCTTCGGGAGTTGGGAAGGAGTCTTGGTCAATGCAGGGCTGAATGAAGGACTTTGGAAAACAAGGGTCACACTTGTCTAGAGCTGGCCTGTCCTAATATTTTAGCATAAATGGGAATGAGCTCTTGTCTTTGCTGTCTTCTATTAATTGAATTATGGGGGGAGGTTCAGGGAGGAGGAACATAAGGGAGAAAAAGGATGAGGAGAGGCAAAGGGAAACTGTGTTTATCTAAAAAATAAGTAGTATATTTTCATCAGAACACTTCAGCATTTATTTCATTGTTGGAGTACGCTGGCCTTACTGATCACAGGCCCTAGCACAGTGCTTGGATAGTTGCCCTTCAATTGAGTACTTATTGAATAAAGGAATAAAAATCTACTCCTATTTACTCATATTACTCACTTATTTGCCATCATGATCAAAAGGTAGGAGTCTGCCAAATTACGACAAGAGATTAAGCAAGTGAGAAGCTCTGTCATCCGCCATACAAGACCCCCCTGACTTGCACAGGCTGCTGCCTTTTGACAGGGACGCACTAGCGCACACCAGGAAGGTGGCCTGGGCGCGGCACGAGAGGGGAGAGCGAGGGAGCTCCGACGAGGGGTAAATGGGGCCCTCCCTTTAATTTCCTCACGGCAAGTAATGAAGACAGTAGACCCACACTACAGCTGGGCTTTCCAAAAAGCACTGTGATATTAGGGAAGAGAAAAGGGGCACACTTTCACAAACATCTCACAAGGTGTTCCTATTCTCCAGGGGCTTGCAACATAGCTGACCATAAACTGCACAGACGGATGAGGAGGAGGCTCATTCACAGAAGCCCGCGATTACACCCGTGTTTATATACCCCTCCAGGGACCAGGGTGGGGAGCGAACGCACGCAGGCCTGAGTACGTCTGTGGTCTCTCTGTGTTTGTGTTTACGTGCTTGTCCATAAGCCAGCTCTGTGTACACGTCAGTCTCTCTCTCATTATCAGGTTCTTTTTCCCTTTTTCTTTGTCTGTCTGATGGCGCCCTTTTGATTTGGATCCTCTCTGCTTCCTTTCCCCGTTGGATTAAAATACAGAAATGAAGTATATACCTTGCTATTTTGTTACATAGAATTTTATATTCCTTGTTCTTAGAACATTTTAAAGCTTCTCATTAAAAGACTAATGTTACTGCTATTCCCAGGGAGGTGGTCTCTGGTCTTTTTTGGTGCATCAATAGCCCTTGATAGAATGAAGGCTTCCCAGCAGCATTAATGGACTGCAGGTGCTCATTCTTATGGTGTCTCCCACCCCATTCCTGCCTAGACAATATGAAGAACCAGCTTCCTCAAGCTTTTTAAAACAACAACAACAACAAAAAAAACTATGCAATGCCTCTGCCTTTGAACGTAAAGTGGTACCATGTCATTTTCATCAAAAAATATGCAGCATGAATAAAGATTGATCGAGATCTCATGAGGCTAAAACTATGAAGGTCTAGACAGATTCAGTGAGTCATTATCTTGTTGTCATTACTATTAAAATTTGGCAATAACTTGCTCAAAGTCCCTAGATCCATACCTAGTTACTTCTGACTCTTGTGGAAACAAACTGGACACAAACTCATGTCGAAAGGAAGAAGTACACAGTTTCCAATTTAGAAGTTATTGTTAGATTTCCTTCCACCTAAAGCTAAATGCTTTGAAAAATAACAAAGGCATAAGAAGTGAACAACTAATATCAAACAAGAGATGTTTTTCTCGACCATACCCTAAGACTCTAGAAACACAGTCTTCTAAAAAGAGTCTGTGTGAACTCCGCAAGACAAGGGAGAAAGTGACAAGCCAAGAACTAGGAAAGGTTTCACCAAGGGCAGATAAAATGCCAGTATGAGAGAAATGTGCAACAAAAAAAGAGATCACAAGATACCTAATTTTTAAGTGAAAATACTTGGAATTTGGTCAAGAACAATATTCATTGTCCCATATGTGTGGAAAGAAATGCCAGCTTCATAATTTTACATGAGAAAGTAAATTGGTTCTCATCACTTAGATTTGGTAGGATAAGACTCATAGCTACACAGCACAGGGAAGTGTGGGTGTCATTAGGGGTGTTTCTAAAATGTTCCCCATGCTCCTAACACATGTTAAAACAGACTGCACTTCCCCACCCCCGCTGAAGTTCTTTGCGTCAACGTGACTTGCTTGAGCCAATGAAATGAGAGTAGGAGTGATGGTGTCACTCCCTAGGGGATGTTAAAAGCCAGTGAGTGATTACCAATATTCCCCTCCTCTGGCCACAGGAATTATGGACAAATGTATTGAGATAGATTTCCCCCATCCCCTTCCAAGACTGGGTCCCTGTATATCTCAGATGAACAGACTCCTCTGCTGCCTTGAGTCAAATATGCAGAGTGGGCATACTTTTCAGGGGTCAAGCCACGGAGACTTTGGTCTTGTCACTAAAGCAAAATCAGTTTGAACACATCAATGTAAGAGATGATTACTTTGACCAAAATAAACAGATTTAACTATAAGAAAAGCAGCTTTGAATACAAAGAAAATATTTACTTTCATGGAAACTTAGAACTGTGAAAATGAAAGCAAAAATAGCAAAAACGTAAAAGAGGAGCAGCGAGAATTCTGTCCTCTTAGGTAGATGAAGACTATAGAAGGTGTTTTCCGAATCCAAAGCAGTGAAGAGGCAACACAGTACACAGTGGGACATCAGCTGTCCTATCCACAGAAGCCTCATTCTACTCAGAGCAGAGGGACTAATAAATTCACGGCTGATCCTTTGATGATTTCACCTCTCAGAAGGTAGAGATACATCCATGATAAATTCAAGCAAAAGGAATACTGAGTGATGTCAAGTCACATATCCTAGACTTAAACACACATTGAAAAGTTTAGAAATTATCTTTTTCTTTCTTCCCCTTCCTCTCCCTTCCCTTGAGGCAGCCAGAAATGGCATGGCCAGCAAAACCAGAGTCAAAAAGGCATATGGGCTGAGAAATAGCCAGGAACTACAAGGTCAGGGCCAAGGAGGCTGGTAGGGCTGGGAACAAGGTGGTGGTCACGACTGAGCAGCCCAGGGCCACCAGCAATGCCAAGGCCGAGGAAGCAGCTGGGGTGAAGAAGGTAGCTGGCAGGGCCAGGAAACCAGGTGGTTGTGGGAGAAACAAGCAAATAAAAATATATATCAAGAAAGATGAAAGGCATTTTTTAATGCCTCAGTGGTCTAAGCAGGGACACCAGGTGCCACTGTAGCTCATGTACCTCATCACTTCTCTGCCAGCTCACCTCACTGGCATGGAGCAGCAGCTTGGTCCATAGTGCTCCCACCCCAATCCCAGACCCTCTTTCCAGCTTCTCTGACTCTTGGGCCAGTACATTTTTAGCTTCCCCTGCAGGACACCAGTGTCATCCGAGTTGCAGGCCTGGAGGTGGTGAGAGTTTGACTCCTGTTCCTGGCCATGCTCATGGGTTCCTGCTCATCCCTGCTGCCCCCCACTTCACATCCATCATCACTGCCTCACTGCCCTTCTTGTGGACTTCAGGTCCTAGCACCCGATGCCAAGATAGAGCCTTATGTACTGTTGAAACAGCTCACAAAATTGCATATGGTCAAATCTAAATAATAAACCCCTTTCTCTGAGAGAAGCCTAATATAGCCCCACATCAGTGGTAAAGAGGGGGGGCTTACATAGAGGGAAGGCTCTGGAGTCACTGCATGGGTTTGAATCCCAACTCTGCCACTTTTAGCTGTGCGACCTTGGGCAAGTTACTTAATCGTTCTGTGCTTCAGTTTCCTCATCTGTAAAATAGCAAAATCTTGAAACCTACCATACGGATGTTCCTAGCAGCAAAGTCATCTGAAGGCAATCTTCATCCCTCATGTTCCTCTAAACTAAATCTATGTAGCCTGTGCTCTATTTCACTTACAGAGATTTCAAATGTTTTAAGGAAAGTCCGGTGTGAATTCAAAGACCACTGTCAAACACACTGAGATGCAAGACAGAATGTTCTGTTGGCTGTAGAACACTGATATCACTCTTTGTTTATAGAATAAAAAAGGAATATTCAGCATTATTAACAGTTATGTCAATGAGCACAAGCCTAATTAGTACTGTAATGGAAAATGCATTTGCCTTTCTCTTTTAAACAGAATTTCAAACAAACAAAAACAACATCTACCAAAAAGTTCTTTGTTCCCCAGGAGCTGCCTAATTTGGGGAATTTGACTGTCATATCTCAATAGCATGAATAGGTTAGGAGGGTGGGGAGGACGATATAAAGGAAGGGTGAATGCATCAATATTTCAGGGTGTGTGTCTGAAGGTGTTTATACCAGTTTCCAGCCTGGAAAAGGACTATTACATACAGGTACTCTAAACACGAGGACAAGTATAGCAAATGTTTTAAAAGAACTTAGAATAGTGTAAGTGCTTACCACATAGTAAGTATTCGATGTTAAATGTTGTTAATACATTATTTCTATTAATACAGGATGAAAAGATTTTTTTAAAAGCTAGATATAACCACCCTTTACTTAGACTTTGAGTTCCTTGAATTGGCCTCCTACCCATTACTTCTCCATATGGTGAGAAGAAAATTAATTTATCTCATTTATGCATTCAGCAAACATGTGCTACTCATCACGGGAATATAGAGGTGCACAACAGGGACCCTTTTGCAAGGATACAAATCCTGAGGGAAGATGGTTCCTCTTGGCTCATATTTAGTTGCTGTGACTCTTTGAAGGTTTATCTCTGGGAAATGTCACTATAGTAACTACTGTGTGAGAGTTTCATAGGAAGCTGGAAAAGTTGTTTCCAGCATGATTTCATAGCTATAGGTCACCACAGTCCACGGGTCTGCTATTGTCAGGAAGGCAGATGTCCCCTTCCTCCTTCCCTACACCAGGTATGGTCTCCCTGAAGCTAAAGGCTTGGTACGCAAGGATGACCTTCCGAGACAGAGGAAAACGCTCGTCCTCAACACAGAGGATCAGAGTGTCTGACAGAGGTCAATGTTTAGTCTCACTGATCTAACTCTCTATCACACTACAACCTCTCTTGCCAGCCATGCCCAAATCACAATAACTTGAGAAACTTGGGGAACTTGAGGGTTTGTAGGTACAGAGTATGAAGAGGTGGTCAAGTTCATAGATTCATTCTGGGCCTATCTCAGTTCAAGATGGCCAAATATATTTAAGATTACTGCAGGGGTCAACTCCTCCTCAAAATGTACCTTCAGAATTTGTTTCATTCTTAGCTCTTTTAAAAGTCTCATGCAAGGGGATGAAAATTCCAGCATTTTCCCATTTCTGTGACTCCAGGGTGGCTCAGGAGCCATTATTAGCCATGTGGGATTAGGGGGAGGTTCCCATCAGTGGCACAGGCACTGGCCAGTACACAACACATATCACTGGCGTGATTCCAACACACAGATACTGGATGGTTCCTACAGAAGCTGAGAGTTTTAAGATGCCATGTCTTTAAAAATCATACATATAAGGTATGTCCACATTCATGTTTAGTTCCTTAAATATCCAAAAAGGGAAGGTAAACCAATGAACAGGGTCATATAATGCACACAGTTGAAAGGGGAAGAGGAAAACCCACAAAGGAAGCATTATCCCCAAGTGATCAGAGATAAAGTTTTATTTTCTAGGAAAATAAAAACCCTTGACTTTACTCCTGGCATGATCCTGCCCTCTGTGGCCAGAGAGCAAGAAGTCAATAGGAACTGAGCAACAAACAGAGAGACCAGGTAGAGCAAGAAAGGAAAAAGGACTAAGTGAAAGCTAATTTTCCCCACACTTGATTTCCAAAACAACTTAAAGCATATCTTTTGTGCATAACAAAAATAGTTACTTGATTTGTCCTTTCAATACTTCGTTTCATAAGAATCTATTATATTGGGCACCTGGGTGGCTCAGTGGGTTAAAGCTTCTGCCTTCAGCTCAGGTCATGATCCCAGGGTCCTGGGATCGAGGCCCACATCGGGCTCTCTGCTCAGCGGGGAGCCTGCTTCCTCCTCTCTCCTCTCTCTCTGCCTGCCTCTCTGCCTACTTGTAATCTCTCTCTCTGTATCAAATGAATAAATAAAAAACCAAAAATCTTTATTAAAAAAAAAGAATCTATTATATTGTGAAAGTGAAATCAACAAGCAAACCTGAAGGATTCATTTTATTTGGCATTACTGGAAGTCCATCACCAGATTTTAAGGATCTCTGCTCAACCGATACCTGTAAACTCTAGGAAGGTCTATATTTTCCTTTGGAGCTTCTTCTAGACTCTTCACAGAAAACTTTTCTTCCAAAATTCTTACAAGAACAATTAAATATGTTGAGGTCATAGAATTTAGTGCCTGATAGCTTACAAGCTATTTTTAAATCAATTTCCTTAATATCTGAGAACACTTAATTAGAAAATGAAATTACTGACCAATCGACTATTTTTATTTTATAAAGTAGCTATATATGTTTTCATATAAAAACATATATAAAAACAAACCACTTTTCTTAGGCCTAACTGAGATCATCTATGAGGACTGCACTTTTATCAAATGAGAAATTCCACAGCACTTCTTGCAGTGTTCTATAATACAGCTCACGCACATTCTGGTTAAGTTGAGTTTGCGCCTTAAATTAAGCAAGCTACTGGATGCCACACGATCTTAGACTCCTAAGGCCAAAGCACCAGAAATGGAAAAGAGCCAAAAGGAAACTCTTTAACCTCTTTAGTTTCAAGAAAAAAAATTAGAGCCAAGCAAATTAAAGTCAGTATTATCTGACTTGGTGCAGGGTTGCTAAGGCCAGCTTATTAATATGCAGAGAAAACAAAATGAATAGCAGAAAGAAAATTGGATTAAATCAGAAGACTAGGATTTGGGATCTGGCTTTAGCACTTACTACCTATAAATCTTGACAAATCCTGTGCCTCTCTGACCTTACTTTCTTCACCTATGAAATGAGGATAACCATGTGACCCAGAGTTGTTGTGAAATTCAAACTACATGATGCGAGTGAAGAGTAACATGTAGACCACAAAGCAAATAACCAGTTTTTTTGTTGCTTTTTCACTCTAGATATCTTCCTAAAGAGCAGTCCATGTCAGTGCCCTGTGTTTGCTCAAAAGCCTGATTATTGCTTATGACTTTGGAAATCACAGGATCCAAAGAAATTAGCTAGCAACTGGCCAGGACTTTTGTCTGCACATGCTCCCAGGCAGTTACTAATCTAAGCACTGAGATTCGTGTCCAGGCCAGCACAGTGCATCTGAGCAGCAGGGCCTCCACTGCGCCAGCTGTATGTGCCCACCTTTCCTGGTTCTGACTATAGCTTCGTCTTTTGCTCTTGGTTCACACCTTAGGAGACACCCTCCTCCCTCAAATCAGCCTAGCCTCTGAGCCTCTAGAAACCCACACACCATATCACATCCTTAGACTCTTCCTACCTGTGGGTAAGGCCTGACAAATAATACTTAAATTACTTCCTAGTGATGGACTGTAGCCATTCTAAATAACATCTAAAATATTTGAGGATTTTCCTTAGTGTGTTTAATTTTAATGGCCTCTGAGCATTTCCAAATATAATTATTAGAAATTTGGAAAGAGAAAACAACAATTGTCCATGAGCCTTTGGAAGTCTGGCTGGCTTAGCAAAGGCTGCAAGCCACAGTTTGATTGTAAACATCTCTCCCTACACTGTCACCTCACGGTCCACATTTCCCAACTCACACTCATAACCAGGTAAAGAAAGCAATTTTGGCTGAAAGAGAAGACTGGATTCCATATCCCTTTGAGAAAGGCATGGATCTCCCTGATGAGAAAAATTAGTTCTGGTCAAAACTAAGCATGTTAAAGTGTATATGCACCTGGATAAAGGGCAGAGGCACCCTCCAGAGTCCACTGCTGGGGGAATATGTCATCTCTGCACCCCCTCACACGATCTAAGTGCATTTAGTAAGAATCCCATTGTCTAAGGGTTAAGAGAAATATCGGCTTAAGGTCTTGGACCAACCAAAGCACAAACTCAGAAGGAACAAGGCAAAGATACAATAGGATCTTAATCCCTAAAGTGAAAGCTGAGTGCCAAGAGAATTCAGCTGGAAATTCGGCTGAAGAAGATGGCTAGATTCAGAAAGTAAAACAAGTGACATTAATCCACAAGATTCTAGAACTCTACTGACTCATTTATGTTCATAGTTGGTTTTTTTCTTTAACTTACTCATTCCAATAGCAAAAGACGAAAAAACCTTTTAAGGATAGCAGAATTACGAAATGGATTCATTCGTTCAACATAGATTTATTGAGTACAAACAAGACATAAGTAAATTATAGAAAGCATTGTAAGTAGGCTAGTAGGGTAGTCATTTTAGATGAAGGGATAAGATTAAGCATGCATCATTTTTACAAAAACAATGAAATCATTATTCTTTGGGGGGGAAACCTTAAATATATACATAAACAGCAATGCATGTACTATGATAAGTAAAGTATCTTTTGTGTTTTCCAAGGTTTTCTGGGAAATTAACTTTTTTTTTTTAATGCTAAAAAAAATAGAGGTTGGAAAGACAGGCAGATGCAGAGAAAAAAGAACATGGATACAGAGAAAGAGAAGAAGCTGTGGATTGAGAAAGATATGGAAAAGATAAGAATTATATTGAACTTTAACGATAGATAGGAACTGCAATTCAGAAAAGAGGAAAGATCCTATCAGAAAAGGCCAGTGATGTTTAGGATTAAAAGTCCAGAGGCATGACCAAGATGCAGTTAGTAAGTGCAATGGTTCAGCCAAGACAACACTGTCCGATTGGGCATGTATGGACTCAAAAGAGAGCAGGGACAGCACAGGGTTAAGCCAAACCGAGGAGAAAGTTAACATCTACGTTAAGCAGCTTAGGCAATGCACTGGACTGGAATGGGGCCCTGCGGCTGGCCTTCACAAGCTCCCACCCCAACTCTACCTCCAGAGACAACTGGATCTTAGCTAGATGTCCCTGCTCCCCAGTGTGGACTTCCCACAGAGAGACAACTTTTACTTCTAAGAAGAGAAGCCACCCCACGGCTCGATCCCACACCTCCAACATTTACCGTCATCTCAGGGATCTGATGTTATCATTGTGAAAACAACATCGCTTGAAAGCAGCAAGCAAACAGAAAAAGTTTTCATGCTAACGTGGGCAACAAGTTTCAAGCTAAGCAGTGAAATTTCTGGCATTCCAGGGGGTGTCTCAGCAGTTATAAGCACTGCTCCAACCTAGACGTTTTTGTGTACATAGTATAATAATCAGAAAAATGCACAGAGGAAAAAAAGAGAAACGTCTTGAAATAGGAACTTATTGAGGGCAGGAACCATGTTTTATCCCCTTTACCTCGCCAGAATACCTGGCATATATCAGATCAGGAAATGTTTGTTGATGAATGAATCAATGAATTTAATGAAGCCCAGAATCTAGAGAATTAAGTTTGCCAAAACATACACATTCTCCAAATACCCTCAAGTATGCTTCAAAATCAGTAAAATTCATGGGAAAACTGGAATCTTTCCAGCTCTGAGTAGGGGAACAACGCATGTTCTTCACTTTCTTTTGCAGACTCACCATCTTGAGTGTTTGGACTCAGAATTTGGGTTCGAAGCTCCTGCAGGCTAATTCCCAGACACCTGCAGACCTCCTCAGGGCTATAGGGCTCAGGGTGAAGGGCATCCTCTGTGATCCGCAGCATTTCTTCCAGACTGACCCCAAGTTTGGCTTGCACCTCCTCTAGTCGCAGTACTTTATCCCATTGAAAGCCTCTGTACTTAGCCAGGAGCTACAAGTTCAAACCAAGATAATGGTTAGCTTTCATTTCAGAAATCGATACGTACTATTCTAATTAGCCAAATTCAACTGTTTTCTTTTTTCCTTTCAACCTATCCACATTTCCAACATCATTGCTTGAAAATGTACACTGGGTTCAGATGTTTGGAATTAAAACATGCTTGTGTGACACTCACAGGCTAGTTAAACATTTTTCTTTAAAACCTAATATCCCGCTGATATTTTTTTTTTTTTTGCCTGTCACCACTTTCCCTCAGGACTATTGCTTTGAATTATTTTGTCCTTTTATCCCTATTCAGTTCATCCCTAATACACCACTCTCTATAAAGTCTACAGAAAACTGCTCAATTCTCATGTGACCTGGGTCCTGAGGTGGACACTGTATGCCCGATTTCATTAGAGCACTTCCTGTTTACCACATGCCTCTTTGAAAAGAGCTAATGAATTTAAGTATCTGGGCATTTGGAATGAAGTCCCAGATTTTAAATGAAAACCTCATTGGTGACCTTATGAAAAACCACTTCATTTGGTCACTGGTGGAACTAGAGCTGTATGTTTCTCCACCCTCAAGAAAAGAGTTTGGCTTCCAACTGCATCTTGAGGCATCCCTCAGCCTGATGGAGAGGGTTAAGTACAAATAAAACCTTTGTAACCAGGTCCACTCATGGGAACCTCAATCCAGAATATGTTTCTCTCATTCTCCCCAAACCACTGACTGAGCCCTTCAGAGCAGGTGACCTAATGAAGTGAAGATATCTATCACCCTGAGGTCTATAAAATTAATTCCCTGGGTGTGAGGCAGGTGTAGACAGTACAAACAGCAAAAAAGAAACAGGCAAAAGAAGGGAAAACTAGTCTTCAAGGAAATGTGCATCTGATTTACTCTTCTATTATGCTGATGATTTGATTTTCCTTTCTTTTAGACAGGAAGCAGGGTTTACCAAAAGACCATTGAACTTTGGTTAGGGCCACTCACTTCTGAAGAATGTTAATAACAGAAGTTCTTATATTCATTAATCCTCTTTTAAAAATTCTGGCTCATACATTTGAAAGGAGTTAATGATTTTAAGGCAGAACTGGGAAAAGAGAAAAAGAATTATATTTTCTGTTCAATATTTTCACAGAACATGGTACCATTCTTTTTTTTTTTTTTAAGATTTTATTTATTTATTTGACAGAGAGAAAGATCACAAGTAGGCAGAGGCAGGCAGAGAGAGAGGAGGAAGCAGGGTCCCTGCTGAGCAGAGAGCCCGATGCGGGCCTCGATCCCAGGACCCTGAGATCATGACCTGAGCTGAAGACAGAGGCTTTAAACCACTGAGCCACCCAGGAACCCGAACATGGTACCATTCTTAAAGCAAGGACTAAAGCTAAGATCTTTTTTCTGACTTTGTCTGCTTAGCACACTTGGTATTTACAAGCAATGCTAGACTGACACCTCCACAGATTCACTTGTTCATTTAATTCATTCATTCATGGTCTATATTCTAATGTATTCCAAAAATAATTCGAGAAAAATTATAAAGACATACATAAAGCAATATATTTATTTTATACAGAAAGAGCTGAAGTTGATAATCTCCTAGAATGATACTTTCTTGAAACACAGATCCAAATCCAGCTGAAACAAGCAGTGAAGCAAACAGAAGTAACTGACAACTGTACAGTGCTGTATGATTTAAAATGTGTTTTTTATTTCTTTCAGTCTTCACCAGCCTTGTGAGATGGGTATAATTACTCTATTTAAGAGGTAAGAGTAGGTGACTTACCCAGGGTCTAGTAAGAAACAAAGCTGGAAATTGAACTCCAGTCCTCTGACTCTTTCTGGCTTCCTCAAGGTCACAATCTCAGTGAGTTATGGCTAATATCTATGCGGTACTGCTCACACTAGTTCAAATTGCCATTCAAGTCCTACCTACAGATTTCTAAGCACAAACTAAGATTTGTGTTAGAAATGAACATTCTAGTGATTTAAAAATAAACACTTTGATAGATGTGTTCCCTCTAAAAAAAAAGAAGAAGAAGGAAAAGGAAAAACATCAAAGAACGGCCCCCAAGTGATGAGAGTGGGCTCTTCCTAAGAACCTTTTAGTCAACAACAATTTTCAAGTTTCCATCCCGGTGCTCACTTGAACAAGTCACACTGCCTCAGGCACTTGATCCAAGGAAACTGGGCCAGGGATGTGTGAGGAGAAAGCAGGGATGCCTGCTGCAGACAAGTTTGTTTTTCAAAGGCAGCCTCCCTGTGTGCTTTCCTTCCACAGACAGAGGCACCAACATACAAAACCTCGCATTTACTCCAGCAATATCCCAGTTTGCTGTCGGGTCCATTTAGCCCCCAGCTGGAGGGTCCACATAGCCAACTGGTCTGTACTTCAATGGAGGTTGAAATCTACCACATGCCATCAAGGACAGCTGCAGGGCCATGAGCTACTGCATAATAAAGCGCTACATTGTGTGAGTAAAATAGGAAAGCTGCTTAAGCCCTTTGAAATCTGGCTCAGGAAACAGAAGGATGACTTGCAGATGAGGGAAGTGGGTGGGTAAGATCACTGTCGCTCAAAGACTGAACTTCATGAGGGAATTTGCCACTTGAGGCCCTGGTGATTGGCCTACTTCACATTTGGGAAGCAGGGCTATGTATGAGTCAGGGCTATGGGTCATTTCATCACAAGTTCCTCATTGTAGCAGGGTGGGGAAATAAGAGAAAGCAGCTCTTTGTCAACATTCACCACTTTCTTCTCACCACTGCAAATATTAAGTATTCATATCAGATACCACTTCTGGGAGGTTCCTGAACCTGTTCCATGCTCTGTAGGCGAGAAAGCAGGCAACAAGTGTTTAGTCCACAGACATGGAAAGAGGCAGATAAATAGTGCTAGGGTCCTGTCTCAGGTTGGTGTCTCTCCGAAGCAGGCTCTGAGGCAAAAGATTTAGGGGGAAGGATGATTCCAAGATGTTGGTAGAGGAGTGGAAAGTGAGACAAGAACAGAGGCCAATGTAAGGTGCAAGGACATGGACAGGTGAGGTTGGGCCTGCTGGGCCCTCTGGAACCTGTGTGTAAAACCTTTGATGTGTCCTGCCTGTGGGCAAGAAAGCTGGAATATTTACCCACTAACTCTCATCTATCATCCGTTGAGGGTACAACCTCAGGTGCAAACTCAGAGCTCAGCTGCTGCCAGAAAAAGCCCTCAGTCTGGGACAGTTGATGGAACTCCCAGTAAGAGGATGTGATAGGAGAGGGCTAAGATCTGGACCCTAATTCAGGAGGCTGACTGTCAGAATTCACCTCTCTTTGACTTTCCCATTGCATTTAGCAATATTAACATAGCAATGGGAAAAGTACCAAGTCTTCTCTTCCCCTGGTCAGCAAAGGCTAAAATTTTTTTTTTTTTAAGATTTTATTTATTCATTTCACACAGAGAGAGAGATTACAAGTAGGCAGAGAGGCAGGCAGAGAGGAGAGAGGAGGAAGCAGGCTCCCTGCTGAGCAGAGAGCCCGATGTGGGCCTCGATCCCAGGACCCTGGGATCATGACCTGAGCCGAAGGCAGCGGCTTTAACCCACTGAGCCACCCAGGCGCCCCAAAGGCTAAAATTTCTAATCCCTTCTCTGAGTTACCTCTAAAAGCAACAATTCACTCAACAAGTTGTTTTCCATAAAACAAAACAGCAATGTTGTTTTTGTTTCTGGTTATATAAGTCACATATGCTTATTTTTAAAATTTCAAAAAGCACAAACCAGCTCAAAGCGCAAAAAAATACAAAGTAAAATAAATCATCTGTAATTACTCCAAGATAACCTCCAACCACTACTTTGATAACCATACTATTATATATTTATGCAAACTTTCTGCATACCTACACACATATAGTTTGATATAGATGTGATCATACATAGTTTTCTTATCATGAAGACTTATTATTTTTTGCTTATGTCCCCCCCCGCCCTCACAACTACATACAGCTGTTCTCCAGTATTCCGTAGCGGCTGGTGACTTTCATGTGCATGTTCTACTCATAGCCATCACAAAACCAGTACTATGTTGACCATCCCCACTGTCCGCACTCAGGCTATAGGATAAATCTGAAGAAACCTCTGCAACTGTACAGAACAGATCGACTACAGTTCTCACTCACTGCACCCTCAGCACATCCTGGAGTCCCCAGATATCGTGCACTGGGTCTCATCCACGCTTAACTCCCACGGGGCACAATGGAAAGAGCAGGAGTGAAGACGCACCTGGACTCCTGCACTTACAAGTCACCACTTACCCTGGCCTGAAACTCCCAGTATGTAAAAAGGCGTACTTAAACTTAATGGCTACTTCACAAACTACTGTGAAGATTCAATAAGATAACAATAATATATATATATCGATATATATATATATATATATATATATATATATATATATATATATATAGTGCCTTGCCTGGCCCAGAAGAGGCACTTTGGTGAAGGGCAAGTTTTCTTCACTCCCCACATTCCCCACTTTTGCTAGTTCCCACCCACCTGACACCTTTTTCCATGCTTTCAAACATATACAGATGTCTGCTGTCTTAAAATCCTTAATCCTAAAGCTATTGCTCTTCATCACTCCCACTCTTTGACTAACTACCAGTGGCCCATAGTCTAAGCCTTCGGTAGCCACTCTCACTATTGAATGTGGCCTCCCAAAGGTTTTTCCTTACTCCCCAAACCACTTTCAAAGCCACTGGCGTTTTCCCAATCTTTTTAGCCCTTAACAAGGCAATGGCTTCTGGCACTCTTCAGTACCTACTTTCTTCCAATTCCCTGTCTTACTGCTTCTGTAGCCTTGAATTTTCCTGGTATCTCTCTCACCCTCTCTAGTCCTTGCACCATTTCCTTCATGACTCATTTTTCCCCTTTCATTACTACTTTCTAACTGAAGTCACCTTCCAAGGTTAACCCCCGGCCTTCTGGTCTTTTCTTGCCACATTCTTTCCCTCCGCAAACTGAACTTAGTTCTTGGTTTCAACTATTGTCTCCAAACAAATACATCTGAAGACTGCTCCCCAAGCCCAGAAATACATGTGAGGACTGGGGGGAGAGGCTTCAGATGTATTCCTAACCAGGTAGGAGAAAACCCCACAGGGAAATGTCACTGCCTTTCACTTTCCAGTCACCTTCCACCCTGTATTTCCATAGCAGCACTATGCTTTCCACCCCATTATTTCAGCTTGAAACTGCAGCTTACCAACTCAACATTTTTCCATCATTCATGTGTGTTTGCATGCAAGGAGTGCCTACCACTCTCCGGGCCCTGAGCACAACAGTGTGCAGCTCCTGACCACAGGGAGCTCACAGTCTATCAGAGGAGACAGGTGTTTCAATAACAATTGCACAGTGAAGAACTTAATTTAATTGTGATAAACTGCTATAATGGAAAAATACAGGAGGCGGTAAGAGCATATAAAAGGACATTTAACAGGATGCCTGGGTGGCTCAGTTGGTTAAGCAGCTGCCTTAGGCTCAGGTCATGATCCCAGAGTCCTGGGATTGAGTCCGGCATCGGGCTCCTTGATCGGCAAGGAGCCGGCTTCTCCCTCTGCCTCTGCCTGCCACTCTGCCTGCTTGTGCTCTCTCTCTCTGACAAATAAATAAATAAAATCTTAAAAAAAAAAAAGGACATTTAACATAACAAGAGTGGGGAGGGTAGTCAGGGAAAGCTTCATGGCGTAAGGACGACAGACACCCAATCATGGAGAGCTTTATACCTGACCCTTGACTAGGTTCAGTCACAGCTTCTCTCATATCCCTCCCTTTTTATCCCATCCTCACTTCTCTTCCACCAAGACAAAAGTTCCTGCTGCCAGGTTAATACGTCTAATACCTTGCTAACAGCATCAGCAGCTGCCCACTGCTCCTAGAACCAAGCCTGGTTGATCCTTAATGCAGCACTGAAGGCTCTGCCACAACCTGGTTCCACTAAACACATGGACCCTATCTCCCCATATGCGCTTCCTCTACCCCGCAGCTTGGACCCACCATTCTGGGCATAGTCCACACTAGAGTCTTGGCAGAGTGTGCTCTACTAAATCAACAGTGCTGAACGAAATAGGCCACAGTCTGGGGTCTCTGGTTTTCCTCCATTTAAATTCAAGGAAACTGCCAAAGCCCTGACATTATGCCCACTTCTCACATTCTATCACCAGACAGAGAATAAGTTCCATATTGAACATTAAGGGGCAGGAGCTAAAAAAACTGGGTGAGTGATGGCCCCTGACTAGACAGGCTCTGTAAAGAATCACATTATAAAATGTCCTTGAAGTGCCAAAGGACCACATGAAACTCTCTCCTTCATTGCTTCAGTTGTTACCACAGGGAGCTCAGGGTATGCAAAAGCAATGGAATAATTTCTCTTCCCTTTTTGACTTCCCATAATACTCATTATCAGAATCACACATTTTATCCCCCAATAGAGTTAAGGGATACTCTCTTTCATAGACATAAAACATTTCTGGAAAAGTTTAAGCCACTGAGTGTGTGTAAAGTATGAAAAATTTGTGCTCATTAAAGATTTCTGGCCACTTCGTTAATTTAAGAACATAAAAATGTGCTTTACTTAAAAGTATCACTTACGTAAGTAATAATTATAAATCTCTACTGAGTTTGCTTTGAAATATTCTTAATTTTAGTTCAAATGGCTCTATAAGACTCTGGCTTTCAATGAATCTGCATCAATTAGTTTTTGGAAACTACTAGAAAGAGAGGAGGAGGGAGAAAGAAAGAGGGACAGAAAGGAGACTTGAGGATATAGATGAAACTATCAGTATGAAAGCAAAACAGAGGAAAACCATCTTCGTTGGTTCAGTGGACTTCTCTGTGTTAAGTAGATACAAAAGGTGCTCATTTTCATAAGAGGAGCTTGGAGAGCTGGGAGGAGTAGGAAAATAAGTGTCACTCGTTACAGTTTTGCTGTGTAGAGCTCCATCTGATCAGTGTCATTTTCAAAACTCTCCTGATTCGTCATTTCTGCCCTGACACTTCATTTTTACTGTCTGAAAACAGAAAGTTTGTTCATATTAAGACAATGTCCCTTACCTTTTTACATGGGAGGTTTATTTCCCAATTTAATGAGATCATTTCCAAACAAATATTATATTCATTCACATATAAATAAAAGAATGGAACCATATGGAAGGAAAATATGCTTAGCAGAATTCTAGCCTATGTTCTTAGGCAAAAGTGTATTTTTTTTAAAATCTTTCTTTCTCTTTCCTTCTTTCTCCACACCTAGCATGGAGCCTCATGTAGGTCTTGAACTCACAACCCTGAGATCAAGACTTGAGCTGAGACCAAGAGTCAGAAGCTTAACTTACTAAGCCACCCAGGCGCCCCACCTAGACAAAAGTATATTCTTAACATCAAGATCATATTAGTTTTGTCTTTATTTTCGTTTTATCTTTATTTATTATACAGAACCTTGGATTCTAGTGGTTTGTAGTAACCTGATTTATTTTTTTTTTTTTTTTTTTTTTTAAGATTTTATTTATTTATTTGACACAGAGAGATCAGATCACAAGGAGGCAGAGAGGCAGGCAGAGAGAGAGGAGGAAGCAGGCTCCCTGCTGAGCAGGGAGCCCGATGCGGGCCTCGATCCCAGGACCCCGAGATCATGACCTGAGCCGAAAGCAGAGGCTTTAACCCACTGAGCCACCCAGGCGCCCAGTAACCTGATTTAAAAAACATTTTCCATCTTTACAAAGTCTTTCACTTTACTTTCTTCCATATTTTAAAAGACAGACAAGTTCAGAGTATGCAATAACTGGGAGAAGTATGCAGCAAAAAGCAAAATTCAGATGTCAATTTCACTGACCAGAGTACCTCTAAGACTCTTATGGAGCTACAGACTCCAGTTCTGGGGGAGATTCTGTGGTGGATTAAGATTTCCAGTTACAACTGCTTTCAAAAAAGATGCCTTTTTCCCAGTTAACTCTCAGACCATTTCCCCATCCTGACAACTTTCACTAGATTCAGCACCACCATTATTCCTCTCTCTCTTTGCATCTCAGGAAGACAGTAGTCACAAGGTGAACTCATTTCACATCTCGTACTTGTTGAGCTCACCTGTAGATCTCGTAGAGGCTATCTCATTTCGTGATCAGACTTTGAAAACAATGCTGTGTGTGCTTGAAGTCTCCTTAGGAAGGCAACACTTACTCATCAATCTCAAAGTAAAGTCAGCACGAATAAGCCCTCAAACAAATAAGACACTAATTTCTTCCATCTCCTGAAAGAGGAAGCTTGTTCTAAAGGAAAAAATAGTTCACTGAAGCCTTGATATTAAAGTTTACTGCACTACTTCTCATGTATGCACTGATCAGAAAACGTCAAGAGCTTAATATTAAAACATTTCTTTAACATAATTTTTAGAAATTATTTGAATGAGTAAATTCCAATTTTAAACATTTAAATCATGATTTTAAAAAAATGCCAATATTTTCCAGGAAAAAAAAACTTTTATTTTTCTGGCTCATCATATGTCTAATCTTCTTAACTTCAAAACTTCAGAGGATGGGAATAAGGTGAAGTGGCAAGTCAGTCACAAGGGATGACCCCACACCTTAGATATCTACAGAGTAACTAGTCCAGTATTCACTTGTACAATATCATGAAAGTGAGCAAAATAAATATGACAGGGCAGGCAACACAGGGAGTAGTCATTCATTTATTCAACGAATGTTTATACTGTGCCTATTTCGGCCTAAGCACTATGCCAGGCATTAGAGATATAAGAGTGAGCAAGATGGATGCAGTCCTGGCTCTCAGATAAAATTAAATCAAAAGGAGGAAACAGACATTAAACAATTGTGATAAATTCCATAACTGAGAGGTGCAAGAGCTATGAAATACGAAGGGAGACTTACCTTAGTCTGGGAGTAAGGAGGTCAAGGAGGGCTTCCTGGGGGACATTTAGGCTGAGACGTCAAAGTAAGATAGGGGAAGAACATTCTGGTCACGTGTAAAGTCCCTGGGGTGGGAGTGAGCATTGTGGCTGCTGTGTAATGGGAGCGGGGAATGCTAAGACAGGAAGAGGATGAGGTGCAGAAGCATCAGATCTTGCAAGGCTCTCTAAGCCTTTATTCCAATGAAATAAAAAAAAGTTCTGAAAGGTGTAAAGCAGGGGAATTATCTGATCAGATTTAAATTTCTAAACCACCATTCTAACTATGAGAAAGCACAGTGCAGTTCCTAAGCCAGAAACCCCCGGCTCCCAATCTTAGTTGTCTCTACCTTTCCAGTCATACCATGTACCTTTCTGGACCCTCCACATTTCATTTCTGTGTCACTTTTTGGAGCACCTGCTTACATACCACCTGATCACATACTAACCATTTCCTATTTCACATCCTCTAACTTTAACTCTCCACTCTACTCTCTCTATACTTATGTCTTATATCCTTTTGTATATATCTTCATGCTCCTAGACATACAACAGATATTCAATGAATACTTCCTAAGTAGATTTAGGGTTTGATTGGCAAGGGTCTTCTAAATTGTGGAACAGAGAACTGCCAAGACTTCTTTCAGGTTTCTGTTTCCTTTGAACACATGTAAAAGTCTTTGGGACACAGGAGTGTTATATCAAGCCTATATTTTTAGAGTGACCAGTGATAGCTCACTACAAAAATGGTGCATCTGAGAGGACCAGCTGTTGAGGCTACCATCACATTTGTCAAGGAAACAACATCAGTTATGGTTACTTCCTGTCAATCACCTCCAACTATCTTTCTCCACCCTTACCTAACCCATGGCCTATGCTTCACAGATATAAACTATTCTCTTCTCCCCTAGAAGACTCAACTGTGAAGTTCATATAGCTTCTAAATATTTCGAAGTTATAGGGCACACCTATAGGTTTATTTATCTCCTGAGTATGGAATCAAATTGCTCTCTACCCAAAGACCTTTATTTAGAATATTGCTGCAGTCAGAATGATGCCCTAAACTTTAAGGAAAGAGACAAAGTAGCAGAGAAAAAAAAGATAAAAAGGACAAGAGAAAGCCTACTCCAAGTTTCACTAGTTTGCCAAGTTCATACCTTTGCAGCCAGCCGACACTCCATCACCCTGATATTGAAATGAGAAGTTGCTGCCTTATTCATTTCCACACAACTGTTGGCAATCACAAATACTGCTCCACTTGGGAGTTTCACATCAGTTGCCCTCAGAGGGCTAAATTCTATCAACTTGGCCTATTGGAAGAAGAATGACAGGTGAGATATAATGTATGAGAATTCAGAAAATGTTTAATCATTTATCTATTTCTTTACCTTAGCAAATTTTTTTCATAAAAATGCATTCATTCAATTCAAATATTATTTATTGACTTCCAGGCACTGTACTAGGCACTGGAGATATAACAGTGAATAAGACAGACACTGTCCCTGCCCTCAAAGAGCTTACTATCTAGCAGGAAAGACAATCAAGTGGACAAATACATTTCTAGGTTGTGTTTCAACAGAAGAAAAGCACAAGCTGCTTTATGGACACATAGTTGAAGCATCTGATCACCTAGTGTAGGCAACTTTGGAAAAGGCAAAATCTACACTGAGTCTTAAAGAGTGAGCAAGAGTAGAGCAGACAGAGGCTTTCTCTATCCAAATAGGATATCAAAAAGAGGGAAAAGCAAACACAAGTTCAAAGGCAAAAAAAACATGAGGTGTTAATAAAGCTTTGGGTACTGAAATTTGCCTGGAGCTCAGAGTTTGCGGGTTGAGGGTTGTGAGAGGGTAGAATGCAGAGGTAAAGCTGGAGCCAGATCGTGAAGTGCTTTGCAAGCTCAAAGAATTTGGACTTTGTTCAGACTCTATAGCTAACTTACATTAACATTGGCACTCTTGCCACCATGTCTGCTTGTCAGATCTCATCCAAAACACCTAGAGTATTTTCTTAACATTAAGCCACATTTCCTCATGGTTCATGTGTTTGGCTTAGAGGCATCAATAATAGATATTCTTAATAAGAAGAAACCCAGGTATTCTTAGAAAATAGCCAAGCTTGTAAGAATCTGATGAAAAACTAGGAAAAGATTTTAAAGAAATGTCTGGTTCTATTTTGGAAATGGGCAGTTTTTGGGGAACAAGCAAAACCTCTACCCTGCCCTAAGGGAGTTGATAGACAAGGGGAAGTGGTATCCAGCTAAAGAATTCATCCTTGGCTTACTGTCAACATTCTTTTCCCCACCACTGAAGCCCCAAAAATGTTGACAGAGAAAAATGATACCCTAAGAATAAATTATAAAAAGAGGGATTGTGAATACGTGTGGTAAGAGAAGTTAACATTTGGGTTTAAAACCAATAAGAGATTATGAAAATGCCATGAGATGAGTGATTTGGGACAAGAGCGGGAAAGGTGGTCCCAATAACTAGGGAGCTGAGAAATCTCATCTTAACAATGAAGAGAAAAAGAAGGGGGAAAAAAATGAGGCACAAGAGAAGAACAGGTCTGAGGTACGATTCTGGAAGACTGAGGAAGAAGTGATCAACACGAAACAGAGTAAGTGACCTGGTAGCAACCTTGATTACAAAGCAGATGATTAATACCATTTACAATAGAACCTAATAGACTTGACTGCCCAGAACCTCTCCATATGAACTTTCCCTAGCTGATATTTCCAGATAGCTCAATGTCACGTACAGTTCCTTCTTCTGCAAGAAATGATATGGACTGGTCCATCCCTCCTCCTTCAGTACCGATATAACGTTCGCTCTTGGCACAGATTTCTGCAAGTTTCACCTGAAAAAGTAAAAATTGATTTGCACTGTGAGTATAGTCATAATTTATTTTTCATTCATTTCTTACTCCAGGCATGACAGACAGGTTTGAATTCCAGTGCCAACTCTGATCAGTTGACAAAAGCTGCCTGAAGCACTGTGTTAACAAAGGACTCTAAGACTACCATTGAGCTCAAGAAGAAAACATACCATGATGTATTAATGTTTGCAGTGGGATGGAATGAGATACTGGCTGTTCGTGCCATGTATTTGCTCTCCATAAAAGACTCCATTGGGCAAGCAGTTTCTTCTATCTTTCCATTTGCTCCATCCCTCTCTAGACTGGTATCACCAAAAAATCTCATATGGGTACTCACTCAGTTCTCCCTTCCTTTGTCTTCCTTTGTTTTCCCACAGTGGACTTTTCTAGTCTCCCCAGAGCCAAAGTGGGGTCACACAACTTTATCCTCTGGTCCAAAAGTAATGCTGCCTGTGTGGCATTTCCATTAAATATAAGGACATCATGAAAGGTTGTCATTTCACATCCCTTTCATCAAGAAAGATCATGAACTAGCATCATCTCCCCAGACACATCTTCCTCCAACCATGATAAAGAGAACCAAAACACAAACACAGTTGTAATCCAAACTGAGTATGTCAAAATATGTGTTTAAGAATCTTCAATAGCTTCCTACTGATTAATGAAAAAAATTTAAGCTCCTCAATCTGGCATTTTGAAGCCTTCTAAAATGTGCAACCAATTTGCATATGAAATCATATTATCTACCACTCTTTTCCAATTAGATTGGAAATTAGATCTCCTTGACCATCTCACACATTTGTGCAACCTGGTATTACTCCCTATCTTCTCTCATATAAATCCTATAGCCAGTTAATACCCAGCTTACCAATTACCTGCTATGGACAAGTCATTGGGCTGACCACTCAAATCTTCTTCCATCATAAAGTATTCCTCAAATATTGTTCTTACTATGGCATCCCCTTTCTATGAACTTCTACAACACTTACAGTTAGTATCATCCATTTACTCACTCTACTATTCATCCATCCATTCGTTCATTTTTTTCTTTCTTCTAAGACTTGATTCAGGCGCTTACTATTTCTTACCTGTTTTTACTAGAAGATCCTCCTACAGTGATCATTCTGAAACTGATTATCATCCCTGGCCTGCTTGGTTGCCAACACCTTGATGCTCATATTTCTCAACATGTCTTTAGTCCATAAAGACAATGTCTTTAATAACATCCCTCGCTCACTTCTCCAGCCTGCTCTCCTACCACTAACACTGGAAACCCTAAATTCGGACCATCAGGAATACTGAACAAATACTTTTCTTTATCACCCTTAAGTGATAAAGGTGCCTTTCAAAGTGCCTTTCAAAGTGTGACTTTTGGTCCTCTTCACTCAATAATCCTCTCTCCAGCATCCCCCACTAGTCACCAGTCAACTCAAGCACTGTCTTTCCCTGGAACCCATACTACCACCTAAATGCACACACACCACATAATGCCTCCTCTGCATCCTTGTTTATTAATTATTCTATTCTCATTTATCAAACTATGCGTTAAGTGTGGGTTTACCTGTCTTTTTATCCACCGGTCTATGACAGCCCACTTAACTAATGTGGCCTCTGGGTGGCTCAGTCATTAAGCGTCTGCCTTCGGCTTGGGTCATGGTCCCAGTGTCCTGGGATTGAGCCCTATATTGGGCTCCCAGCTTGGCGGGAAGCCTGCTTCCCCTGATGTGTTCCTCTCTTGCTGTGTCTCCTTCTATCAAATAATAAATAAAATCTTTTAAAAAAAGGAAAGATGAGACCTGAGTCTCTCTGTCACCCTCATCCAGTGTGAAAAGTCACCTCCCCAGCAACATCAATAACAGCCACATTTACATGCTAAGTACCTGGCATAACCTCTTCTGTGAGAGGTATCTCCTCTGGCTATCCTCCTTACACATGAGGAAAATGGGACTTGGAGACATATAACAGAAAATGGAAAAACCATTTGAACCTCCACTGATGGACTCCATAGCCTGTGCTCTTTTCACACGGGACTTCATTACTCCTCTCCTGGGCCCAGCCCCTGGAGATAATATAACCTATTTTCTCACTGCCTCAAAGGGATGTGAAATGACAAATGAGATCACCAAAAGTTAAGCATCCTCCCTTTTAAGAGGAAAGAAACTAAAGCACCGAGAAATATATGCTTATTGATTATTTTTAAAAATGTCTGCTGTGTGGCAACAATAGGATACTTTTACTTTAAACATGATGTTAATTTTTCCAGACTATCTATCTGGACAGAATTCAGAATTCAGAATAGAAGCTCCCAGAAGCTCAGTGTCAAGGAGGGTCCACCTGCAGGGATGCGGACATCCCTATACTTTGCTGAATTCTGAGAGATGGATCCCATGACTGGACAGACAATACCCAAGAGTTCTAAATGTGATGAAACAAAAGAAAATGGAGATAAGGAAGCCAAAAAATGAAAGGATGATTCATCTTACAGTCCCCCTAAAGTGCATAAGGAAACCAGTAGTAAATATGGAGGAAAAAAAAAATAGTAACAGACACCTCCAAACCTTGGTTAAAGCCCATAGCTCCTGCCAACTAGCTGTTGTAAATTTCTTAATTTTTCTAAGTTTCCATTTCTTCATATACTATTAATAATAATAATGATAGCTTTAGCAGTTAAGATTTATTGAGCACTTACTATATGCCAGGCATTGTTCTAATTACTTTGTATGAATTAGTTATTTATTTCTTATCATGACTATAAGATAGGTAACATATACTCATTTTACAGATGAGGAAACTAAGTGGATTTATTAGCTGAGACTAAGCTAGTAATTACAAAAGGTGAAATTCAAACAAATTGTCTAACTTCAGAGCCTATACTCTTAATCACCATGCTACATAACCTCCCATCCATAATGTGGAGAAAAATACCCACCTGCCTAGCTATGGGATTATTGTGATAATCCAATGAATTAAATAAAAATATCTCATAAGCTCTAAAGAACTATACAATTGTTAATTTTATTATTTGCACATAATGAATAAGGTATCATTTGACTTACACAAGTAGTTAAGTCCCAAGCCAAAAGTAAAGACAGATATAATTATTCCAGAAAACACAACCATTTTTCAAAGTGTTTAAGAAAAGACAGAATGTAAAAGACTCCAGATGTCCCCAGGAAAACTAATTCAACAACAGGCAGTAATAGAGCCTGAAACAAACAGGAGAGTGTGTGCTCCATTTGAAGCCGTTTAGTCTAACTAGGGCTGGGGGGTGGTCCCTGCCTGCCAAACAAAACACGCTTGTAGTAGAAATTTCAACTGCAGGCCTGCAAGTGGCTTTTCCAGGGCCCTAGCCCTTCACTCCCATACCAAAAGCAAAAAAGTCAAATCCAAAATGGTTATGACATGTGAAGAAACTAGAAACAAAATTTTTTTTAAATCTCAAATCCTGATTAAGCAAAAAATTTGCATTCTTCTGTAGGTCCATAGCCTTAGCCAGAGACATCATGACTCAAACTCAGAAACCCATTAACAGAGGGACATTAACAGCAGGGGGTATAAATGGGAGCAGAGAATGCCTGTCATTCTGGGTAATGAGGGGTTACATGTGAACCAGCCATGCCTATTCTGTCTTTGGGAGCCCTGGAACTAGAACTATAAAAAAGTCCTCCACGAGTTATAATTCTTGCAAAGAACTGAATCAATACTCCATTAGGATTTGAAGTATGTAAAACAGCAATAGCTTTCAGGAGAATAAGAAGATCTGTCAAAAACACATTAACAGGGGCGCCTGGGTGGCTCAGTGGGTTAAAGCCTCTGCCTTCGGCTCAGGTCATGATCTCAGGGTCCTGGGATCGAGGCCCGCATCGGGCTCCCTGCTCAGCGGGGAGCCTGCTTCCCCCTCTCTCTCTGTCTGCCTCTCTGCCTACTTGTGATTTCTCTCTCTGTGTGTCAAATAAATAAACAAAATCTTTTTTAAAAAAAACACACATTAACAAAGTGTATGCAAAGAAACCTATCAGAAGTTCAAAGAAAGGGGCGCCTGGGTGGCTCAGTCGGTTAAGCGGCTGCCTTCGGCTCAGGTCATGATTCCAGGGTTCTTGGATCGAGTCCCGCATCAGGCTCCCTGCTCAGTGGAGAGCCTGTTTCTCCCTCTCTCTCTGCCTGCTGCTCTACCTACTGTGTTCTCTATCTCTCAGTCAAATAAACAAATAAAATTGTTAAAAAAAAAAAAAGTTCAAAGAAAGATCAAATAGAATTTGAGGACCTAATTCAATTTAACAAAGGATCAAGTTATCTTTTTCCTCGATGTTTAAAGAATTCTGCGGCTTCCCTACTTCTCCTATATCCCCACATTACACACACACACACACACACACACACACACACACACACACACACACACACACACACACACGGCCTGAGAACCCTCAGGCAAGAATAGTGAAGCTCTGGGGCACCTGGGTGGCTGCTCAGTGGGTTAAAGCCTCTGCCTTCAGTTCAGGTCATGATCTCAGGGTCCTGGGATCGAGGCCCGCATCGGGCTCCCTACTTGGCAGGGAGCCTGCTTCCTCCTCTCTCTCTGCCTGCCTCTCAGCCTACTTGTGATTTCTCTCTGTCACATAAATAAATAAAATCTTAAAAAAAAAAAAAAAAGAATAGTGGAGCTCTAAGTGAAAAGGGACTCATTCCCCTCCCCACCAATGTATTTTCTTCTGCCCTTACACCTGAGTACTTCAAGAACCCCCAGATGCCTCCAAACTAGTCACTCGTAGCATTTAGCTCTATCCTTCCTGCAAAATACTAATGTCTGAGAACTATTAGGGATGACAATTTGATTGCAGGAGGAACTTCTCCAAAATTTATACCTAATAAACTCATTTCTATTTTGAGCTCCTGCTTTCCCGACAGTTAAGAGAAATCTGGCATTATTCATAGACCTTCTTTTGAAGCTACTGAAGATAGCTAAGCTAATTTAGCCCTTTGTGTGTTCTTTTCTTGAAGCAGCCTGGGAAAGAATCAAAACTCACATGGGTTCCCAAATTAAACAGCTTACCCATCTGCTGGCCAGTGGGACACTGGTAAGAGGAGAAATAACAGGATTAGATCTAATAGTCACTGAGAAAGGGGTCTCCTGTGTGGCTCAGTTAAGTGTCCAACCCTTGATTTTGGTTCAGGTCATGATCTCAGGGTCCCAGGATAGAGCCCGGTGTTGGGCTCCCTGCTCAGCAGCGTCTGCTGTTTCCCCCCTCTTTGCCCCTCCCATTCTTTCTCTCTCTAGAATAAGTAAGTAAATCTTTTTTTTTTTTTAAGTCACTGAGAAGGGGAAAGATTCATGAATACCTTGCCCAGCTAAATCTGGGTATTTATAAAAACAATAAAACAAAAAGACCCAAGATAGTAATACAGTAAGTTCTATCTTTGTTTAGCAGTTTTATTAATGAGATTGTTAAAAGTAGAATAATTACATGATCAGGAAGTATTAATCTCTGAGTCAGTTAGCCATGACTTTGAGATGCCTTGCAATTCAGAACACAAACGCTTAATCAAGACAGCAGCATTGAGCTATTGTTGGCTACCCCAAGTACAAGTCAAGAGAAAGGAAGGAAATGAGCAGTCCCACTCACTCACTTAACAATCCTTTAAATAGCATACCACATATAAGTGGGAAGGCCAATGTCTTCCCTCAAGGAGTTCTCAATATTGATGTTGTCTCCAGGTGAACAAGTCCTTCAAAATAAAGTGTAAAACTAGTGCGCTAATCAGCTTCTGTTTACCCCTCGGTCTTCTGTCCACCCATCTTCATCCTGCTATCTGCCGCAGGAGGCTGCCCAGCCTGAACTGTATGCACTCTGCTTCCTGTTGGGTTCTTCCAACAGAGAGCGCTGGCACAAAATGAGAAATTGAAAGTGTGGGGGAAGAATAGTGAGGTCAAGTCCCTCCCAGCCAACATCACTTTCAGGCCCAAGGGCAATAACAACTCAGCTATAAGTAGTCCTGGGTTTCCATACACCTACCTTTGCAAATTGTCCTTTATTATTGAGTGTGCTGTTTTTCTATTAAGACCCTGACTGATGGGGCGCCTGGGTGGCTCAGTGGGTTAAAGCCTCTGCCTTCGGCTCATGTCATGATCTCAGGGTCCTGGGACCAAGGCCCGCATCTGGCTCCCTGTTCAGCGGGGAGCCTGCTTCCTCCTCTCTCTCTGCCTGCCTCTCTACCTACTTGTGATCGCTCTCTCTGTGTCAAATAAATAAATTAAATCTTTAAAAAAAAAAAAAAAGACCCTGACTGATATATCTATATAAGATGAAAATATTAATGGCTCCTCTGACTTTTCTTTACATCAAATATTTTCCCTATTTTTCTCCCCCTGCAATACTCCTCCATCTTAACTTTCAAAATACGTGGGTTCTTATCTGGGACTATTTTCAAATTATTCCCCAAACTGGCAAGCCTATTAGGTAGAAGCCCCGCCAGGCAGGAGAAACTCTTCAAGAAATAGGACCAAGGAAAGCCTAAAAGACTGATGTAGACTTGCTTTGTTTTGTAATATGGCTGATGACCAAGTTCTAACTTATAAACACTTTGGAGTGTTCTAAAAAAAAAAAGGCTTGCTTTAATTTTAAAAAAAAAAAAAAGAGGAGGTTATTATCTCTTCTCCACATCTCTAATTCAAAGGGATGTAACCCAAAGAGATTAGTCACCTTTGCATTTTTTACTTCAAGTCACCTTTGCATTTTTACTGAGAATGACAAGGGCCAGTTCCCAAAATCCACACAGCAGATGCATCTGACCTTGATGATGGTTCGGGCTAAAAAAAGTTCCAGGAAGTAATGCTGGGAAGAAAAAAGAAGCTAAAATATTTAAAAGATCCAATGTGGGGCACCTGAGTGGTTCAATCGGCTAAGCATCTGCTTTCAGCTCAGATCATGACCTCAGGGTCCCAGAATTGAGCCCCGCATCTGGGTTCCCTGCTTAGAGGGGAACCTGCTTCTCCCTCTCCCCCCCTGCTCAAGCTCTCTTGATCTCTCTCTCTCTCTCTCAAATAAATAAACAAAATCTTAAAAAAAAAAAGATCATCTGAAAAACCTGATAAAATCTAAAGCCAATCAAAGAATATGCCACACTTACAAGTGTATATGACAAAAAAAAAAGAGAGAGAGAGAGAGAGAACAAAAGTAGACTCTTCCATCTGTGTACATTGGGGAGAACATAATCTAATGAACCTAGAGAAGGCTAGTAGTTGGAACACATACCTCTAAAAATATCAAAGGCGCTTGGTGAGGGCAGAAGCACAGCCCTCCAAACTCTAAAGAGACAAAGAAAACTTCCCCAACCTAACTGACCTGCAATCTACATTACAGAGGGACCCAAATTCAGGAGGCTGTCAACAGACAGGAGCGCAGTATTTTATGGAAAACAGTTTGGGATCCAAGGTTCATGGGGATTCTGACAAAATGCCTAAGATAGGTTTCTCCTAGACCTCCACCATGCTGCCTACGCTGGATGAGGAAGAGCACCATAAGGGCTGTGATAACACACAGCCCTTGCTATTTCTCCAAATGATGATCCTAGAAGTACATGTGTGTGGTATGACTATTAAAAGAATAACATGAATCTAAAAGGTGATGATGAGATTCAAAGGGAGGAAATACAGAGCTGTGCTACTATGAAGACCTCAGACACAGCCCTGGTGTCACCTGGGGACTGATGAGAAATGTGGACTCAGGCCCCACCCCAGACCTGCTGAATCAGACTCTGTAGCTTAACAAGATCCCCCCTATCCCCACATTTAATTTGAAAGCATTCCTCTCAATTATTTCCTACATTGAGGCTTTCTTAATAAATTTAGCGCAGTATTTTACATGTGCCATATGATTTAGTCTCCAAAACCTCCCTGAAGTGTCAGAATTATAATTGCTGTTTTATAGAGAAAGAAATTGAGACTCAAAGAGGTCAACAAGCTAACCTAAGATTCAGAGCCAGATAGATAGGTCTGGTTCAAAGTCCACGAGGCTACCTTGTTCCCCTGCCTCAGGCGACAGAGGCTGTGCCTGGATACTGGGCCCAGTAAGCGGAAGGAGCAAAATTTATGCATACCTGAACTGAACATCCCTTCATTAGAATGAACAATGAAGTTGGCCATGAGCCCTAGGATGCAGACACTTCTGAGTCATCATAATTTCACTCCATTTTATCCCCAAAGAGAAAAAAAAATCCATCTCCCTGGATGGTCTGGGGCTGGACAGGGGCAGGTGGTGGGGGGGGAGTGCTACCCCATTTATCCGTCTCCAAAGACAATCTCAAGCACCTCCTTCCCAAACAGCCTCGACCCAGGGTGATCTCAATATAAGGCTGATATCTTGGTATGATTTCTGCAGCCTAATACTAATAGCAGCTAACATATTGAGACAGACACTGTTCTAAGCACTTTTCATGTACTATCAAATTTCAAATTCATGAAGGAGGTTTTTATTACTAAATCCATTTTATAATGAAGAAACTGAAGCATAGAGCGGCTAAGTAAATTGCCCAAGATTATTCAGCCACTAAGTGACAGAGTCAGGATTTGAACTCAGAGTTTTAGCTCTATGCTTTTGACTACAATACTATTCTTTATTCTCAAAGGGAGTAGAATTTTAGAGGTGGACCAGAACCCAAAATTCACGAGCCCCAAAAAGCCTCCCTGAGTACTTTATCACTCACTAGCACAATTAATTCAATCCCTTTCATTGTTTAAATTCTAAAAAAAGAAAACAAACACATATCAAGTAACTATTACTGGTGGGGGGGGGGAGGCATGAGGGCACAGCCACAAAAGAAAGAAAAAAAAAAAAGTTGTGGCAAGACAGAAGAAAGCAGAAGCCCAGCCAGACTGATGGAATCAGACAAGAATATGACCCAAGTCATTGCTACTAAATACCAAAAGGGCCTCCAATGCCTGTGGTAAAGGCTGATGTCACTCACTTGGCTGACAGACCATTTATTTTGGCTCTGACCTTTGAAAGACGTTAAATAATGATGATAATAATGGATGGGCAGTAGGCCTGCAATCTCTGTGGTTTGGCAAATGTTTCCTGGAACTGCATGTCCTTTCCCATGGTCAAAGGGATGCTCCCATTCCTCAGGGGAGGGTTCTTCATACAGTGTTTTGAGCAGCACAGGCCTGTCCCACTGTCAAGGTCCTAACTACAGTAACTCTGACTATAAACCAATCTGGACTCTCTGGGAGAAGGTAAAGAAGAAGTCGGGGCATTTAGTATGATTTACACCTCCCCCCAACATAATCATAATTGTTAAAATGAACACGTTTTAGTTTTCCTAGTATGACTCCAACTATATAGAAATGGACATAAACCAAAGATGAAACAATAAGTGCCATGGATCATCATCAAAATCAACTAAATCCATAACTCGGTATTTACATCTGCCTTGGAGAAAGGGTTCTATGTGTACAATATTCAATTCATAAAGACTGTGACATGATGTGGGAAGAATATTTAGGGTCAGGAAATAGTGGAGAGTGTTAAATTGATTTTACTGAATTGTGTTCAAATGTTATGCCAAGAGCATCTACTAAAGGTCAGTATAAGAAATAGTCATGTGAACATCACTGTTGCATTTTTCAGACTGATGGCGAGGTCATTCTCATTATGTTTTGTGTGCTATCAAGAATCCATGTAAGAAACACATTTTAGAATTTAATACCCCCAGGAAAAACATAGCCTCTTCTGAAGAACTGAAATGATGTCTCTATTCTGGTCACAAGACCTACATAACTTACTATGTTTCCTTGTTAATTTGGCTTCTGGGAATTTCAGCAAACTATTAAATAAAACCCAATTACATTAAGTAACAGTTTTTACAATTACATTAAGTAATTAGCAGTCATTAAAAGGTGTGTTTTCATTTCTTTCCTTTGCCCTAGTTTTCTGTATCTAATTTATTAGCCTTATTGAATATATATTTTTGGTCAAATAATTCTTAAGATTTTCTTCAAAATAAATAGGCATTTGGAACAAATAAAAGAAAAAACTGAGACATAACATGTATCAGGTGGAATAGTCATGTTAAGAGGGGCAATGAAAAGTAATAATACATACTAAGAAGGGAAAGCAAAAGTAGCAGTGAGGTCCAGTAACCATATTCCAGAAGGAATAGTTGAAAAAATAGTGGCTATATGACCTAAAGAAAAAGGAAGAGAAAGCAGAAGAACTTCCTTCAAACTTTGAAAGACTCTAATAGCAACTCTAACAGACTTCCAGTTTTGAAATGAGTAAGTTATGGGAATAAAAGGTACAGCATAGGGAATATAGTCAATGGTATTGTAATAGTGTTGTATGGTGACAGATGGTAGCTGCACTTGTGATGAACATAGCATAACACATAGAGTTGTTGATCACTATATTGTACACCTGAAACTAATGGGATAATGTGTGTCAACTATACATCAATTAAAAAAAAGATAAAAGAAGATACTTGTCTTCTGCCAGTCCATTAAAAAAGAAGGAAAAAAGAAAAAGAAGGAGAAAATTAGGGATTCAGATGGAAAGGATAAGTTGTGTTTAAATGCAAGAAAAATCTTCCAATGACTAAAGTGGTCCAAGAATGAGAAGGGCTAATTCGTGAAGCAATTAGATCAATGGGGATATTCAACCAGAGGTTAGAAAATTGTCTCCTATGAATGTTGAAGGGCAGAATTTTGCTCCAGTTGGCAAGTGACTAGAATAACTATGCACATAGGAGAGTATCCTGAGAGTTGGGGTTCAGACACAGAAACCCTTAACTTCAGTTGTTGGGGAAACTACGTATTTCCTCACCTTCCCAGAGACTAAATATTATAATTATTTTGTTCAACAAAAGATGAAGATGAAATAGAAGGCCTAGAGACTCTGCTGTGACTCAAGGAACTCCTGCTTGCTTCACAGAATCTTTCCAATGGAAGAGATTTCCTGGCCTTTGCAGGGTGGGAGAGGGAAGTAAAGAGAGAACTTCATAAAACAGTAGGATATTTCCATTTTGCCTTGCATCTCAAAATATGGATTCTCAGGCGCACACCTAGTCTGTCATTCCTCATCTCTATGAGACCCTTTCAGGCACATGCTGTCATGGGGTCACCAGAACAGCTTACCTTCACTTGCCATGTGATCTACCAGGCCCTCTCTCTGCACTACACATCATACTCTATGTAAGGGCAGCTAGGAACAGGTCGATGTGATCTCTTATACAGCATTTTTGAATATATATTCAGAGCTCTATACCATGTACTGTAGGAGAACCAAAAGAAGTGCCAAAATCCATCCAATATCTGCTTTCATGAATGGAGAGTGTTATCACAAATGACCAGCCCAAGGACAGACTAATCCAAGAGGCAAAAAAACTGACTGAAAAAACTTGTCCTTTAGAAAATAAAATGTTTGATTGCAACCTCTTTCTCTAGATTTTCACTCCTTGTTGGGTATCCGTGTGTAGCCATTCCTGACACTCCCCTAAGTCATAAATGCTATAAATACTGTGTTCAACAAACGACCAAGATGAAAACAGAAACAGTACTGGAAATGATACTGCCTAAACACTCTCCTGAGTGTTCCAACATCAGCCACCTGCATTCCATCATCATCCAACATCAGCCATCCTGACCATCTGTGCCTTGGAAGGAGCTCTGCTCACTTTCCCTCTTCACCTCATGAGTCTTCCCTTCCACTTCCTTAGGAGGATATGTACATTACTTATTTCTACAGCTGAAGTTTTAGCTCTTCAAAGCATGGTAGAATACTCTGCGCTTTATGTCAACATAAGACATATACTTTAAGTAATTATTTTTTTAAATCTTGTTTTTTCTAGAAAAATTTTTTAAATTATTTTTTCATTTTGCCTGTCATCTCCTATTCTACTTCCACATCTCAACTCCATAAGGCCTTCCCTAAAACTATCACTCCCCATATAAATTGGGTCCTTCCTGTTTTTCTTTCTCATAGTCTGTTCCCATCATAGTATTTATCACAATCTGTGTGAAGATATTTCTATATGTTTGTTTAGTACTGGTTCCCCCATTTGTCTAAGCTCCATGAGGTAAGGGAGCATGTGTGTCTGTTCGCTCCTGTATCTGTAATATCTAACCTATTTGTTGATAAATGAATATTGAATGAATACATTAACAAATGAATATATGATGTCAACTCCTCATCCCCCTACTAATCTACCATATTTAGAAACAAAAATATGCCCAGGGACCCCTGGGTAGGTAGCTCAGACGGTTAAGCATCTGACTCATGATTTTGGCACAGGTCATGATCGCAGGGTCATAAAATTGAGCCCCGCATTGGGCTCTGTGCTGGGTGCGGAGCCTACTTGAGATTCTCTCTCCCTCTCTAAAAATAATAATAATAAACAAACAAAAATATGCCCCTAGTAAATGAATATGTATGAAATAAAAACCCTAGAATCCCCTCACGACTCAGCCATGACAGGACACTGGCACATCATGCAGAGTGGAACACCACTTTCTCGCTTTTGCTTTAGAGTTTATTCTTCCTTACACTCCCATGTGCTGAGATACAAGAAAAAAAAAATCCAGAACACCCATTATCTTCAATAATTTCCAATTTCTACCTTTGACAATAATAAAAAAAGAAGGATTTTACTTCTTTCCATTTTTCTAATTTATTTCATGGAAAATGTGCCAGCGATTATTAAAATACCTACAATATCAACAACATGAAAAGGAAGAAATAAAGGACTAGAAAAGTCTCCCGAATAAAAATAATTTGTTACCAAATAAATGACACTATGTGTAGAAGGAGTTGAGTGATAAAACCACTTCAGACATTCCCAAACAGAAGATTTCTCAGTATGTTAATGGGAACTCCCTGCTGCCATTATCAAAGAGATTAGTGTTTCCCCATCTTGGACTGAGACCTTGAGACAGAACAGCTTTACCCCGTACTTTGCTCCTATACCTCTCCTTCATACTGATCTTATGCTCATCGTAATTTTAGTAAACCTCTTAGAACAATGCTTTCAGACAATTGGTAGCAGCCTATTAACTGATCATGCAATCAATTTAGTCATTCAAAATAAACCTTTTAAACAGAATGGGATGGAATGGAAATCATTGCAATTAAAAAGGGTATGTATTGAGACACCTGAGTGGCACAGTCAGTTGAGTATCTGACTCTTGGTTTTGGTTCAGGTCATGATCTCAGGGTTGTGAGATCAAGCCCTAAGTCAGGCTCCACAGTTAGCACAGAGTCTCCTTGAAGCCCTGTTTCCTCTCCCTCTGCCCCTCTCCACTGTACTCTCTCTCAAATAATCGAAAAAGATCTTAAAAAGTGGGGGCACATATTGTTTGGTGAAAATTCTCAGAGTTTGTTTGACCATGTGTATTATACATTATAATGCAATGTAAAACATATTTTACTGTGAGTCATGGTTAAAAAGTCTGAGAAACTTTGACTTAGAGTAATTAATTAATAGTATCAGAAATCTCAGAGAGCAAGCTACAGATAGGTAAGTTATAGGTCAATGCTTATTTATGAATCTAGCTTTATTTCTTTCATCAAATATTAACAAATGCCTACAATCTGTATAGAAAATCTGATTCCTAATGTTTTAAACTTGAAACTACATTGGGATTCTCCAGTCCTTTCTAGTGAGGCTAAAAATCTAACTCCTTAGAGTCAGGTCACTGCAGCCATATCTTCAGTTTTCAGGAACATGTGAAGGCCCTACCTACCCTCTTATAGATTCTGCACAGCACATTCTTAATCTGTCTTTGCCAGAAAAGACTTTTTTTAATTTAAGATTTATTTATTTATTTTAGAAAGAGAGAGAGAGAGCAAGCCAGAGGGGCAAGGGAAGAGGGAGAGAATCTCAAGTAGACTCTGTGCTGAGTACAGAGCTCAATATGGGGCTCGATCTCATGACCCTGAGAATATGACCTGAGCCAAAATCCAGAGTCAGACACTTAACCAACTGAGCCAACCTGGATTGGAACTTTCAGCCCACCCACACCCTCTGGGGAGAGAAGAGAGGCTAGAGATTGAGTCAATCACCAATGACCAATGATTTAATCAATCAGTCCTACATAGTGAAACATCCATAAAAAAAACCCTAAATGACTGAGTTTAGAGAGCTTTGGGTTGGTAAACACATCAAGGTGCTGGCAGGGTGTACACACAAAGAAGGCATAGAAGTTCTGTGTCACCCCCTCATTTTTCTTCTATGCATCTCTTCATTTGACTGTTTCTGAGTTGTATGATTTATAATAAACCAGTCATAATAAGTAAAGGGCTTCCCTGAATTCTGTGAGTCATTCTAGCAAATTACTGAAACTGAGGAGAGGGTTGGTGGAACCCCTGAATTTATACCTGGTTGGTCAGAAGTAAAGGTACAATTGGGAGTTGCAACTGGCATTTGAAGTGGGGCAGGGGAAGGGAGTCTTGTAAAACTGAGTCCTTAACTTACGGAATCTGATGCTAACTCCAGGTGGATTGGATTGGGTTGGATTGGATTGGATTGGATTGGATTGGATTGGATTGGATTGGATTGGATTGGATTGGATTGGATGACACCCATTTGGTGTCCGGAGAGTTGGAGAATTGGTTAGTGTTAGAAAAAACACATAAAAGTGTTGTAAATAAAAATAGTTCTTACTCTTCCTCCAAGGTCTTAGCCACTATTCTCAGTCCCCTGAATTTTCTATATTATTTATAAAACTCAGTGTAATGAACCCCTACGAGATGTCTAGCCACCCATTTCTAGTATCTACTATTTTCTGAGGGCACCATCCCCTTTCTTCTCCTTCTCATTCCCCCAACTCAACTGTCACAAGGTTAAAGTAATATAACTCTTGAATGCTGGATTCAAACACTGTAATCTCCCATCTCCCACCTCCATACAAACATCCAACCCCCACCACCACAGTTCACAGATCCAGTTTACTGAAGGAAAACTAACCAGATTCCCTTCTAGATTTTAAATTCCCTTCTCCAAGGGAATCTTCCCAATAGAGAAAGGGCCGGTCAGTTCAGGGATATCTGGATCTGTCCTATATGATCTCAGAGGCTGTCAGCAGTTTTGTTTGTTTATTTGTTTGTTTGTTTGTTTGTTTGTTTGTTTTTTAACCACAGAGACCAGAGAAGTAGAGGAAGCTGGTCTGAAGATAGAGATGAATGAAAGACAGGCAACAAGAAAGCAAGGCAATGACAGAAGCAAATCTAACAACATTCAGGTTTCTGTCCATTCCTGAAACCTAGCTATAATCCATTATTGTAGACAACAAAATGGCCACAAATCCTTGCCCTCCCTATTTCTAATCCCTTGCAATGTGACTTTGCAGCTCCTCCCATAAAAAGGTAGAATCTATTTCTCCACTTTTTCAATCTAGGATGTAACTTAATTTGACCAATGGGATATGTGGCAAATGTGACACAAACAGCTTTGAAAAGATTTCATACATGGAGCTTGCCCTCTTGCCATCCTTGGAAGCCTGAGATCTCCACTTGAACAAGCCTGGGCTAGCCTGGTGGATGATGAGAGACATGTGGCCCAGTTGCCCCCATCATCCCAGCTGACAACCAGCCAACCCAGAAGCAGCCTGCCTAGCTGTCTAGCAGCTGAGAGCAGATGTGTGAATGAGCCCAGCCAAGACAAGCATAAGCACAGTCAAGTTGAATCCATCCCAAATGGCTGTTGTTTTAAAGCACTAAGTTTGGGGAGGGGTACACGGCAAAGGCTAACCAATAAACCCACCTTTGCATTCCAGGACACATCCCTTGAATGTGCTTTTTATCCTGCAAACAAGATTTTTAATGTCTACATTTGCATTTGAAAATATTTATCATCACAGAAGCCTAAGGAATATTCCAACATTCAAACAGTTTGAACATTTTGTTCCATTGAGTTAAAAATATATATCTGGCACTATTCACACAATAGCATTTTATCCTTTCCCAGGTTCTAAATCATCTCCTTTATAGCTTATCAATTTTTATTATATGGGTACTACCAAAATAAATACCCTATTGTATTTTCATAACAATAAATTCATGGTCTGACCCCTGCTTATTTCTTCTACCACAAGCTCCTGCTACTCTTATCACATAGCCCATGCTCCTGTCCAAGCAAACTAATTTCAGTTTTCTGAATATACTCTCTATGCATTGCATATATGTCTTTGAAAATGCTAATCTGCCTGCATTCATTCAATAGATATTTATTGAGTGTCAACTGTGGGCAAGGCACTGTTATAAGTTCTAGAAATAAAGTAGGTGAAGAAATGAGACCAGAATTCAATTTTCTTCTCTTCTTCATAACTATGGGTAATTGCTCTTTCACTGAGACTAAATTCAAGCAGCAACTCTTCTGGGAAATTTTCATTGCCTCCTAGAACTGAGTTACAAACTTTAATTCTCAGCTCTATCATAGTACTTAATCAGGATAACACAGTGGCTAAAGCATGTAAGTTTCCTCATCTACAAAATGGGAGTTATAATAATTACCCACTTGATTGGGTTGTTGTAAAGGTTTTAAAAACCTAGTACATAGTTAATGCACAATAAATATTGCTTAACTTTTTAAAATTCCCTGTTGGTCTATAATGAGAATACACTGCTTTTATAATAAGAAAAATAATTTTCAAGGAATCTATAATCATTCCCAATGAAATCAGGAAAAACCTGTAGTTATTAAAAATATATTTGCACCCATTTAAGATGATATGCTGTGTTTCCCACTTCTATTCATGACTCTAGGAACCTGCAGCTCACAAACAGGCCTCAAAACTAAAACTTGCATTTGAAAACTATTTGTATTCTAGTGCCAGTACTTTCAGTCAACACGTACAAATTTTAAGTATAACACTTTAATTAGAAAATATTTCACTGATCTTAAATTCCTGGCCAATGAGCAAAAACTCTTACTTTACTACTTTACAACAGTTTCCTTTCTCCAGCGGAAAGAAAATTAGGAAGCAGAAAATAAAACAACAAAGACAGCATGAGATTTACACAAGTACAAAGAATACAATTAGAGATAAAAATGATGTTTTCACATTCATCAAGAGAGATTTGCACCTTTAGAAACACCACCATTTTGGGTAACCTATTATGTATTATAGGAGTATGTCAGTTTCATTGCCTCTTTTGCTCCTTGAACAACTCCCTATATAATAACTCCTTCACCTGAAAATGTAAGAGGCAGGGGATAAAATTCAGAAAATTCACATTGGAGCCCAAGAGGGACAGTCTTTACATCCCATTAGTGTGACAACTCTATGAATATGTACACGTGGATTTATGGGACATACTTTCATATATGTATATGACAGACAAAGCCTATTGCCAAGTAGAAGAAATCCAGCACCTGACGCAAATGCCTGAAACTAGGGATGATAGTTACATTTTTAACAACAGTATGGCACAGACTCCAACTATTCAAAATGGACATTAGTTGTAGGAGAGGAAAGAGAAATGGTGAATCAGTCCTACCTAGATACAATACCCCTTAAATAAATGTGGATAAATGAATAAATCCTCAGGATTAAGCCTCACTGTTGAATTAATAGAATCTCAAGTGTTGATCCTAAATAAAAGCCAGAGTAATTATTTACATTATCGCCAGCAAATTATCATGTTGTAAAAGAAAGCACATTTTTTCTTAATTCAGTTAGGCACGAGACTATACACTGGGAATCCAGAGATTTAAAAAGCAATAGTCTGTCTCTGCCCTTGAAGACCTCAAGACAGTCTAAGGGAAACATCTTTGCAATACAAAGCAAGAAGCACCACAGTGAATTTAGAGGTTCTATTGTGGTCACATTGACAAGGGAGCTTTAATCAAGAGGTGAATCCATTATATAGTTTTACAGATTCATCCCATATTTCCAGTTGGTCATCTCACAAAAGCAAAAGCATGCCACTGACGTGGATGACACTAAATGGGCAAACACATGTGCATGGTTCTGCAGCCAACAATACTACAACACTGTTTTATCTTTTCTTTCCTATAATGTACCAACTAGATGACTAGAAAAACCCAAAAGATTAAATGACAACCCTGACTTCTATCAACACTATCCACCTGCAAATTAAAAAAAAAAAAAAAAAACAGAGCCCAGAAATGGACCCTTAACTCTATGGCCAACTAATCTTCAACAAAGCAGGAAAAAATAGCAAATGGAAAAAAAAAGCAGGAAATAATATCCAATGGAAAAAGACAGTCTCTTCAACAAATGGTGTTGGAAAAATTGGAAAGCCACATGCAGAAGAATGACACTGGACCATTTTCTTACACCATACACAAAGATAAACTCAAAATGGATGAAAGACCTAAATGTGAGACAAGAATCCATCAAAATTCTAGAGGAGAACACAGGCAGCAAACTCTTTGACCTTGGCCACAGCAACTTCTTGCTAGACATGTCTCTAAAGGCAAGGGAAACAAAAGCAAAAATGAACTACTGGGACTTCATCAAGATGCAAAACCTTTTGCACAGCAAACAGTCAACAAAACCAAAAGACCACCTACGGAATGGGAGAATGTATTTGTTAATGTCTTAGCAGATAAAGGGCTAGTGCCCAAGACCTATAAAGAACTCATCAAACTCAACACCCAAAAAATAAGCAATCCAGTCAAGAAATGGGCAGAAGACATGAACAGACATTTCTCCAAAGAAGACATACAAATGGCCAACAGACACATGAAAAAATGCTCAACATCACTCATCGTTAGGAAAATACAAATCAAAACCACAAGATACCACCTCACACTGGTCAGAATGGCTAAAATTAACAAGTCAGGAAACAAAAATGTTGGTGAGGATGAGGAGAAAGGGGAACCCCCTTACCCTATTGGTAGGAATGTAAGCTGGTACAGCCATTCTGGAAAACAGTATGGAATTGCCTCGAAAAGTTAAAAGTCTAGCTACTCTATGACCCAGCAATTGCAGTACTAGATACTTACCCAAAGGACACAAACATTGTGATCTGAAGGGGCACGAGCACCCCAATGTTTACAGAAGCAATGTCCACAATAGCCAAACTACAGAAAGAGTCCAGATGCACATCGACAGATGAATAGATAAAGAAGATGTGGTACATATACACAATGGAATATTTCAGGCATCAGAAAGGATGAAATCTTACCATAACGTTAACGTGGATGGAACTGGAGGGTATTACACTAAGCAAAATAAGTCAATCAGAGAAAGAACATTATCATATGATTTCACTCATGTGTAGAATTTAAGAAACAAAACAGAGAATCACAGGGGAAGGGAGGAAAAAATAAAATAAGATGAAATCAGAGAGGGAAACAAACCATACAAGACTCTTACCTACTGGAAACAAATTGAGGACTGCTAGAGGGGAAAAGGGTGGGAGGTTGGGGTAACTGGGTGAGGGGCATTAAGGAGGACACATGATGTAATGAGCATTGAGTGTTATATGCAACTGATGAATCACTGAACTCCACATCTGAAACTAATGATATATGTTAACTAACTGAATTTAAATAAAACAAATTAAAAAAAAAGAAAAAAAACAGTTAATACATGTAAGAAAGCATGCACATAACAGTCAGCTGTCTGCTTGTGTCAGGCCACTCTTAAGTCCACCTGTTCTCTGCAGAAAGAAGCTATGGCTTAATTCCAACATTTATCTAGACTGGCTGCAGTATCATTTTTACAGTTAGATATACTACTGATCAACCTCTTTTAATCTAACAGAAAGCTTTAAAGAATTAAGCCTGTGTAGCATAAACCCTTTAAAAGACTACAATAATTAGAGATAGAGAGACATGTAAATATTTGTTAGTCAAACCAAATTCATGTTGCCTGGTATTTTCTTTGGAGCCGGCCCATGTCATTACACTGAAATGTGATATATACAAACCCTGAGTGACTGCAAGTGAAATAATGTGACCCTATATACACCGTGACAGTTTAAAATTACATTTGCTTGGGTTATTTTTATGTTAGATATTTCAGACCGTTTATTCCAAGCTTAGTACATTTTGTTTCCTAAACAAAACAATGAAGGCAAACGTAAAAATAGTTAAAAAGAAGTGGAACAATAGAGGATTTTAGTTCCTTGACAAAGCTGAAGATTTGTGATTTTTAAGTCATCAGTATATTCATTCATTCATTCAACAAATATGCACTGAGTGTTGTTTATTAAAACACATAATAGACAGCTAGATACATTATAGTATATTTTTCTACTCTTAAAAGACTTTTTAAACTATGTTTAAACTATTATTAACAAAAAGCTCACCTTTTTAAAAAGGGAACTTATATTACATACCTAAACTAAGGCATTCTTTTGGATAGGCAGCAGAGCTCTTCCTGTATCTATGTATTAACAAATTAAGTATAAGAGAATAAATAGACAGAATCATATGATGTGATTCATTGAGAAGGACATCACCCACATAGTATTGCTGGCGAGAAAAGGTTCATCTCAATCTAGCAATAAGACAACCATCTTGACAAATCCAAATTGAGGAAATTTGACCGAAAAAAAAAAAATTAGTCTGGACTCTTCAAAAATGCTTATGTCATGAAAGGCAAAAAAGCTGGGCAACAGTTCTAGAATAAAAGAAACTAAAGAAACATGACAATTAAATGTAATGGTTGGGTCAGCAAAAATTTTAAAAGAAAGAAAAATGAGAAAAGCTGTAAAGGATGTCATTATTGGGACCATTGGGAAATTTGAATATGGGCTGCATATTAGAGAATTATATTGTATCAATGTGATAATTTATTCCGTTATATTGAACAATGCTTTGTTCTTAGGAGACAAATGCTAAAATGTTTAAGGGTGATGACTGCAATTAACTCTAAATGGTTCAGGAAAAAAGTAGAGAAAAAGAGCAAATGTGGCAAATGTTTACAAGGATCTGTATAAAACACATATGCCTATTCATTCCCTATTCTTGCACTTTTTCTATACACCTGAAATTTCCCCATAATAAAAACTTGAGAAAAAAAGCTTTAAGTGCTACATTAACGATCTAATTCAATATGTGATATTTAACACTGTTGTTAACAAGTAACAGTGTATCATACTTTACAACATTATTCAAAAACACTGAAGCAAATCAAAGAAAACTTCTAAATATTATGGCATCCTTCATTAAAACAAGCTTCTGTGAATTATTCCTAAAGGAATAATGCATTTTTTATTTCTTCTGACAAACTTTTTGCTTTTTCAGTAAATTTATCACCAATTTGAAGAATTAAATTATCTATAAAATCTGACAATTAAAATATTTTGTCATGAAAATAAACATAAATACAACTTAAGTTATAACAATAAAAAGGAGTACTTTCACCTCTTTACTGGGTAGAGATCTTTACCGCGTGGAAAATAAATTCACATTTAATTTTTCTTATTTTGAATTTTATCGATTGCTTGAATTTTTGCATATATTCCACAAAAACACCCAAAGTTGTATCAAAAGAATAAACATTAATCACATATCCTCTGGATGCTCTTGTAACCACAGGAGTCATGACCAATTTTACCTTCCCTGAGCTTACTTAAATTATAGGAGATTATGAGCTTTGATGACCACACATAAAGTTCCCCAGAGCCCTGCTTCCACTTGATTTAAATAAACACAGTCAAAATTAACAAGTGTTTAATAGCTTAGAATGTCTTCTTACGTGGGATGTTACCCAAGATCTTTGAAACAATTATATTTTATTTGCATGCTTAAAATAATTAAATCAGCATATTAGTCAAAGAGTAACCTGGGTGGCACTCATTAAACTCCATCATTTGATACTCAAAAAAACCACCCCCCTCTTATATTGTCCTTAGTAAAAGTATATTGGTGTTGATAGAAAGGCACCAGAATGTTAACAGCACACAAACCGGGTTTCTAGAAGATGAATGTAAAGAACTTCCCCAGTTCATTATAAGAAACAAAATAAAATGGATTCACCATTCCTGCTCCCACTATTGCTCCAAAGAAGTTATGATATTCCGTGGGAAATAATATAATTATGGGATGCTACTTTAAAATGTCAAATTGCCAACCTGCCAGTTGAATACTCTGCATGTGTGAAATGAAATTTTAGCAGATGTTACGTCTGCCGTTGAGACACCTAGAAAGAAAATCCTTCCTTCTTTGAAGTTTTAATTCCTTAAAATACTTATTTTTGAAGAAATATGAAAAGCAAAACAGGAACTCTGGCTTACATTATTCATCTTAGTAACTTATTGTGGGATCTCTTCATATAAGAGTGAATTGATAACAACAGGAATACAATGACATCGTGAAATAAGGGTTAAAAAGCAAAAATTATACCACTCTAGACAACAGAATAGGATTTGATAATAAAAATTAGGTAACTTGAGGCAACTGGCAGTATTAACAATACCTAACTCTAACCAGTGTCAAAGGCATGAGACTTTCTTAGGCCAGCTCCAGAAGAGCAGCTTCACAATCCAATGTACTATAGAAATGTAGGATCTGTAAAATACCAAGCAATAACTTGATTGGAAAACTCAATAGACAGTTTTTCTTCCTTAATTTTGTTTTTTCCCCTGAATGTTAGGTCTAATATTGACCATCTAAGATTCCTTAGACAAAGTGACACAAATGGTACTCAACTGTTCACCGTGTTCAGCTCCAACTGGAACTCCCATGAAAAATGGGTAAGGAGATATATGAAGCAAAGTCTGGAAATCCACTAGAAGATCCTAATCCAGAAACATGAAGGTTGTGTTTAAGAGGTGACTACTGACTCTACTTTTACCCAACCTTAGATATCCCACAGAAAGGAAAGAAGCCCAACCTCCCAGGGCCCTGGAGTATTCCACTCTACCATGGCTCTCTGAAGCTACAAATGGCTCCTTATGGCAGAATCACCAAGACTGCAACCAAAGAGAAACTACCAATCCCCTTCAAAGGAAAATTTTGCAAACCAACAAGATGAACTTTATCCAGAGAAGAAAGGTTCAGAATAGCTAACAGTTAAATGCTTAATACTATACTTCAGCTTAAAAGTCAGTCCCTACATCCTCATGTTATTGCTGCCCACAATAACACTCAATTTTACCAACAATTGGTAACTGTTTTAATTAGTAATTTTTTCTCTTCCTCACCTCTCTTACTTTGATTCTTTGTACTAATCACATAACCTAGTGTAGCCTTTCTCCAAGTCATTCTCCATCTTTGCCAGACTACATTTTCCTTATAGAAGTTAACCCTACGTGAAAGTATATTGCCCATTTACTTATTTTTTATATCTGTCTCTCCCTTCTAGAATATAACCTCCTTGTCTACTTTACTTTTCCAGCTCCAATTCTAGAAGAGTGCCTAGTTGAATAAACACTGCTAAATAAAGGAATGAAAAGTAAGGTTCTTTTCTTTTTCTTTTCTTTTTTTTTTTTTTAAGTAAGGTTCTTTTCACTACCCTAACCCACTTGTGGTTCATGGTATCCCTGAACCTCAGAGTTAAAAGGAAAATAGAAAGGCTTCCAGTAAAACTAGCCTAACCATTTTCCAGAGATTCTCCCCTGTAGAGAAAATCTATATTTTGTTAATTTAAATGAGAATTATAGATTATTACTACCATCAACATCATCAACATCATTATAAAGTGAGGATGACCGTAGGTGAGGTCCTTACCACTTACTATGAGTTAGGTGTTGTACTTTATATAATTACTCTAATCTTCGAAACAACTTTACTGGGTAAATATGATCCTAATTTTACAGATGAAGAAACAGAGAGATTAAGTAATGGGCCAAGTCACACAGCTCTTGAGCTAGAGTCCAGGGTCGTGTTGAATTAAAGGACATGCTCTTTGTACCATAATATCCTGTAGGAGGCTGAGCTAAAATCATCTTTTAATTCCATCCTTCAGTATTTATGATCAGGCCAAATTAATTTTCTATGGTCTACTCCCTTACCAATTCAGATACTGTTAAAATTAAGGAATTACATCCATTCATCCAAATTATCTCCAATAATCTCTAATAATCTCCAATAGTACTTCTTAAATATCTGGTAGGAATGCCTGCATGGCTCATATGGCTGGGTGTCTGACTCTTGGTTTCTGCTCAGGTCGTGATCTTGGGATCTGATCTTAGGGTCTTGGCATCAAGCCCTGCCCTGCACTGGGCTCCATGCTCAGTGGGAGTCTGCTTCCCCTTTCCCTCTCCTTCTGCCCCTCTCCCCAGTCTCACACTCTCTCTCTCTCTCTCTTTCTCTCTCTCTAAAATGAATAAATAAATCTTGAAGAAAAAATAAAGTATCTGGTATACTCAGTAACCAAGGAAAATTTAATTTGTAAAATACTCTTTGTCTTGATCATTCATTTTGGGCATACCTAGATAAATATCATTAAATTATTTTTATATGCCTATATTATTCACTGCCTACTGGCTTCACTAAAATAGGCCATAAATATATTAGTTTTATAGCCTCACTCCTAGCATTTTCACCTAGGATTTGACCCCAGCCTCTCGCCTTTATAATCATCAAAGGCCTTAGAATAATTGCTTTAGAAAAAGTCACAATATACTTACTAAAATGCATCCCAACTCTGAAAAAGTAATACTTATAAATTGCTCAATATGCTTTTAAGAGTGGGCTACTAAAAATTTAATAGGAAAAATACTCAAAAGAGAAAAAATAAAAATTATGTCTATAAATACTAAATGTAGAAATTAAATTTGAGAAACAGGAAAACTTGATAAATGAAACTTTCTTTTGAGTTTTTATTAGATTTTTCAAAGATAGTAAATTAAACACAATCATTTCAAGGGGTATGGGTATTTGCAAATTAGATCAATACACTTAGTTTTAACAGCAGGAAATATGCAGTACAGCTTTGAAATGCTTCACAATGATTTATGGGATATCTGAACCCTTCCCTGGAGCCATGGAAAGCTGAATTTCACTCTCAGTTCTCACCCTCACTTTTTTTTGTTCTTTTCTTTTTCTTTTCCTTTTTTTACTATTTCATTTATGTTAATTAAAACTAAGAGCAAACTACCCAAAGTAAAAATATATGTGGTCAGTTCAAGACCTTGGTTACCTCAGTATCTCCATCTAGTGGACATTGAGATTACAAAAGTTTATTTTGTTCAATAAATTCCTGATTTCCAGTTATTAAACAAAGTAATTATGAGAAACATAACTAAAAAAAAAAAAGTAAGGAAGAAAGGCAACAGTCCCCCGCCACTCCCCAGGGATGGAACTGTCAATCAGCAATACAACCAGAGTCATATTACATTATTACGTTATAACAAGTACCTAAACAGCAGTACTCCAAAGTTTAGATATAGCTTTCCCAAGGTTTGGGTTTTATTTCCAATAATGATTTTCTTGTCACTAGGATCTAAAATCTTGAAAAATACATTAGCAGATTTAGACATACTATAAGCAAGAGTTTAATTATTACTAAGCAACTCCTCAAAAATTGATGGTCTTAAGAATTGCTTTACCTCTTAGATCACATAATCTTAGTGCTAGAAGGGGCCTCAAAGATATAGTGGCCTAAATTCACTTATTTTACCAGTGAAGAAACTGAGACCCAGAGACAGACTTCCCCTCAGCTATAAAGCTAGAGAATAGCAGTACCAGAATTCAGATCAGGTCTGTTTTTCAGTTCCATACTCTCAGAATAAAAATAAATGTATTCTCCTAGAAGAAGATTCTTTCTGCTGCCTTTGAAACAAATCATTCATTTTATGTTTTTCTTTAACTCATCCAAATACAATACTAAAAACAGAGGGAAATGGCTATTATGCAAATGACGGGTAGTGGTAATAACTCACTAATTTAATCAAACCCAACTAATTGTCTCCTTTATGCCAGGCAGTATAAAGTTGCTCATAAGAAAATGATACAATCATCTCTTTCTTCAGAGAGAGAGAAAAGTTTTTAAGGTTATTTACCATTTGCCAAACTGACTGCCCTTCTTTTATTCTTAACAGATTTATATGTCCTTTAAAACTAAAAAGGAATCTTCATTCATTGTCAGTTACCAGTGCCTTCCCTAAGCCATAAAAGGGCTGACTGAACCTGGGCCTATCAACATAATGACTGTGCCCTCCAAACAGTTTTATTGTGTTGGTGCTTCTGCTGTTGTTGTTGTTGAATGTTTTTAGACCTTAAGGGGAAGTAGAAGTAACATTAACATGTTCTAAAAGTAAAACCTGCCATATCCCTTTGATAAAACAAAGTACAAGTACATAATCCTGGCGCTAGGATCTGAGAAGTCTGAAAGGCAAGACTCTGTTCCATGAAGCTGGCAGTTGCACCTTACTTTACAGAGTTAAGTGGCCTGGCAAAAGGATGAATGTAAAGTTCTTTGCATTTCTCTAAGTGCTAAACAGATGTTAATTGCATTATTCATAATTCAAAAGTATATATCTTACTGCATAAATGCTACTTGGAAAATATTCCTGTTTACAATACAAATCAGTTACAATTTTAGTACCTCTGAGTAATCTAAAGATACTATGTCATGTGTACTAAATCAGAGAGCCCTGGGATCCATTTAACGAAGTAGGTGGCTTATTCCTGAGAAATCCTAATTTTAAAATAATAATAATAAAAAAAAAATCCCTGAGTCTGTCAGGCTATTTTGTGTCCAAGTACTTTACTTCAAAATGAAATGAAAGGGTATACAGTATTTTCAACTCAAGGAAGATAAAAGTAAATGTATATACAATGATACATTGATATATACAATGATGAAAAAGCAAATACAAAATTATTAGTTTGGGGCACCTGGTTGGCTCAGTCAGTGAAGCATGCAACTCTCGATCCTAGTATCATGAGTTCAAGCCCCACAGTGGGCACAGAGCTTACTTAAAAACAAAACAAAACAAAACAAAAAACAGAATTTTAGTTTAAAAGAAGTCAAACAGAAAATTGGTTAGCAAAGGAGTGGATGTTGGCAACATATAATATATGAATACTTAATATATAGAGTTCTTATGGAGTAATATGAACTGAGTAGATATATAACAAAGTCCAAAAAATGCAAATGACCAATAAAAAACATGGAAAAGATGTTTAAACTGTCTAATCGCCAAAGATATTCCCAAGACAGAACATATCACATTGGAAATGATTTTAAAGATTGATAAAGTATTGATAAGGCTCTGGGGAAATGGAAGCTCATGTAATGTTGCTGCATATTAACTGATAAAATCTTTATAGATGACAATTTGACAATGAACTGCAAAAGGTAAAGTGATCAAGAACAAGGCAAGAATGTCCATCACCACTGCTTTTCAACATCATTGTGGAAGTCTTAGTTAGTGTAATAAAACAAGAGAAAGAGACACAAGATATACAAATTGGGAAAGAAGAAATAAAACTGTCTTTGTTCATAGATGACATAATATCTATGTAGAAAATCCAAAGGAATTAAGAAAAAAAACTCCTGAAACTAGCAAGCAATTATAACGAGGTTTAATTAATACTAGATTAATATACAAAGTCAATCACTTTCCTATATACTAGCATAAACAAGTGGAATTTGACATTTAAAATGCAATACCATTTATATTAGCACCTGAAAAAATGAAATACTTAAGTATAAATCACATAAAATATGTACAAGATTTATACAAGGAAAACTATAAAACTCAAATGAAATCAAAGAAATGAAGAGATATCCTATGTTCATGGATAGGAAGACTTAATATTGTTAAGATGTTAATTTTTCCCAACTCAATCTATAGGTTCAATGCAATCCCAACCCAAATCCCAGCAAGTTATTTTGTGGTTATCAATGGATTCTAACGTTTATATGGAAAGGCAAAACACCCAGAAAAGCAACACAATATGAAAGGAGAAGAATAAAGTTGGAGGACTAACACTTTCCAACTTTACGACTTGCTATAAGGCCACAGTAATCAAGACAGTTTGGTACTCACAAAAGAAGAGACAATTAGATTGATGGGACAGAACAGAGAGCCCAGATATAGATCCACATAAATATAGCCTGATCTTCAACAAAGGAGCAAAAGCAAGGCAATGGAGCAAAGATCGTCTCTTCAAGAAATAGTACTGAAACACTGGGCATACTGTATGCATATTGCATACTGGGCATCCGTATGCAAGAAAAAAAATGAATCTAAACACAGACCTTATACCTTTACAAAAATTAAACCAAAGTGGATCGCAGACCTAATGTAAAACAAAACTATTAAACTCCTAGAAGATGACATAATAAAGAAAACCTAGATGACCTCGGGTTTGGCAATGACTTCTGAGATAAGGCATGGTCGATAAAAGAAAGAATTAACAATCTGGATTTCACTAAAATTAAACATTTCTGCCTTGCAAAAAATAATATCAAGAGAAAAAAAAGAGAAGCCACCATCTGGAAGAAAATATTTGCAAAAGACATATTTGATAAAGGACGGTTATCCAAAATATACAAAGAACTCTTAAAACTCAACAATATGAAAAAACAACCTGTTTAAAGAATGGGTCAAAGACCTTAAGAGACACCTCACCAAAATAGATATACAAATGGTAAATAAGCATATGAATAGATGTTCCACTGGACACCTGGGTGACTCAAATGGTTAAGCAACTGCCTTCAGCTCAGGTCATGATCCCAGAGTCCTGGGATCGAGTCTCCCATCAGGCTCCCTGCTCAGCAGGAAGTCTGCTTCTCCCTCTGACCTTCCTCCTCTCGTGCTCTCTCTCTCTCTCTCATTCTCTCTCCTCTCTCTCTCTCTCTCTCTCCCTCTCTCTCTCTCTCTCTCTCTCTCTCTCTCTCTCTCGCAAATAAATAAATAAATAAAATCTTAAAAAAAAAAAGATGCTCCACATCATACGTCTTTGGGAAAATGCAAATTAAAACAACAATGAGATATTAGTACACACCCATTAAAATGGCCAAAATCCAGAACTCCAAATGCTGGTGAGAATGTGGAGCAACAGGAACTCTCATTCATTGCTAGTGGGAATGCAAAATGATACAGCCATTTTGAAAGACAGACAGTTTCTTTCAAAAATTTAACATATTCTTTTCATACATTTCAGCAATCACATTCCTTATAATTTACCCAAAGGAGCTGAAACTATGTCCACACAAAAACCTGTACACAGATGTTTATAGCCACTTTATTCATAACTGGCAAAACTTGAAAGCAACTAAGATGTGCCTCATTAGGGGAATGGATAAACTATGTAATATCCACATGATGAAGTATTATCCATTGGTAAAAAGAAATGAGCTTGTATGTTCATCTTTTAGTTATTTTCTCTGCAGTAAATGTAGCAGGACTATGTACACACGTGGTGTACTTAATATCATGGGGATTGTCCCAGTTGATCTTTAAATACTAGATAACATTTAATTTACTCCCGGGTTCAAATCAAAGTTTGGAGGCCTGAAAACATAGTGACCTAATAATGATAAGGATCTAAGGATCACAGCAAAAGTTCAAACACAACCAAGACATACGCATGAATTTTCAGCAATAGTGGTTTCATTTGAAGACACTCGGAAACAGTGAACCATAATTCTCCAATCTGTTGCTCCCTAATTTGTCTTGTTTGCCTTAGTTTATGCTGAAGGTAAACATGTATTTAGCCTAGTAAAGGAAATGGAAAAAAAGAAAAACCAGAGGTGGCCTAAACAACCTCTGCAAAGCAAGCCTTCTAATCTGCAAATAGCTTAGTCACAACATCCAAGTAAATCCAAATTACTCAAAACCATTAAATAAATGATTCAGCCTCCAATCCTACTCCTAAAAAAGAATATAATGAGAGATAGAAACACAATGCCACCTAAGTAAAAGAAACTTGGTTCTTTTTTATTGATAAAACTATGGGAATGGTTTTATATTTATGTATTAACAATATTAACTTAAAATTTCAAAAAACTTTTAAACACAGGCCACCGTGTGCTAACGCTGAGCCCTCCTCGTTTTTGTACCAGTGACCACATGGCTGTAGTCCATGTCCAACACTTAATTAAGAGATTCTTTTCAAAGATTGTATTCTGCATTACCATCTTCTTAGAGGCCATGCTGCTGCAGTTCATTAGCGGTCCACATCTGGCTGGACTGTTTTAAACTACTATTTTCCTTAACCATTAGATAGAGGAGGTTTTTGTTATTCTATGCAAACTGAAACAACGTCCTTCTATGGACTTCTAAACATAATAATTAGTGACAGTGCGAATTGTTTTCTGATTGTTCTTATATCATGTAGCAAACTGCTACTAAAACATTCTCATCAGAGCTTAAACTTCTGTGCAATTGTGAGATTCTTTTCATTTTCATGTACACCTTGTCTTTACTTTTTAAGGACAAGATCTCATTCTGAAAGCCAAGAAATATTTAACTTAAATGTAGCCATATGCAGAGAAAAATATACCCTTCAACTTTCTCAGAGAAACTCAGGAAATGAAAACTTGGACGTATTTGGCACAGAACGTTGAGCATTTAATTTACTCTGCTTCTGAACCTCAAAGGTCTCTTGTACAGTATGGATTTCAAACACCAAACACTCCCCTGAAAGAGGATCAATCCATGTCTATACAACTAACTTGCTCCTGAAATTAAGTTACCTAAACCAGTTCAGGGACTTAAGCAACTAGAAGAGTTGTATGTCATCACAAAAAATTTTGAAAAGGAATGTCATGAGGCAGCATAGGAATTTCTAGGCCTTGGCTGACACATTTTTATCAGTCTGGCTCAGAGAACTGTTACAATACACTTAAGGGTTCACTGTGCCTAAAATGACCTGGGCCCCTCCCAGTATTCTGCGTCAAGACATAGCCTCTCCTTGCTTTTTTAGAATGTGCCACTTACTTGAAAACTTCCCCCATTTAACAACACCAAGTAGCCATCCTTATAACCGTTTTCCACTTACATATAAAATACTTCAGACCTTGTATGAACTAGATGTTCAATTAATAAGTCTTGTGTTAGTACCCCATGATGTGCATTTAAGTTCCATGAAGGCATTGACCGTTCCTTTTCTTTCCTTTTTGTTTGTCTTTTAGATTATTTTCTCCCTGGTCAGTATAATAATATACTGCTTCCAAATGCAAGAAACTCAAAGCAATGTGAATCACATCTTGACACTTCAGCTCACAGCCCTCCAAAGGCTTTCTATTATACTTGGAACGAAAGCCAAAGAAGACTCTATACAATGTGGCAATGTGGCCTCTCAACACCTCCCACCACCCTGTGCTCTCCCCACTCCCCACACCTCCCCACATTGGCCTCTGCTATTCCTGAGACTTGAGGAACATGCTTTAGCCTTAGGGCTTTTGGATGTGCTGTTCCTTCTGCTTCCCTTTTGTGCTCACTCCTTAGTCTCTGTTAAAATGGTTCCTCCTTAAAGAGGACTTCTGACTCCTCCTCTAAAATAGCAACTTCCCCTCACTACAACCTAGTTTCCTTCCTTGTCTTGGCTGATATTCTATATTTATTTAGATAGTTGTTCCTTATCTCCTACAATCACCACAGACACCAGCATGCAAGTCCCATGAAAGCAGTGACTTCACCAATTTTATTCACAGTTGTATCCCTGGTGCCTAAAACAATGCCTGGTGTCTGGTCGGTATTTAATAAATGTCACTGAATGCTATTTCCAAGACTTAGGATAGGAAATTTATACTGTGGCTGAAAAGCCTATCTTCTCTGGGAAGCACTCACACATAAATCCAGTGTTATTTCTATTATTCCAGGTTTCCCAATAACAAACAGGATTCTTGATGCCTAACCATGAGCTTCTCCAGTTTCCTCAGTGGACAGCAACCCTCAAGGGAAAGTTTTATGCCCAATCCACATTCCAGGTTACTCAGATATCACATGAATTGTATTTTTGACAAATTCCAAAAGATAACTGCACACAGAATGCCCTCCGACCCCACAGCTCCCGATTGATCATTTCAGCCCTCATCAGCCATGGTCATAGGGGGTTTCTCCTCCTTAGATTTTAACATGAGGATGTAGTTCAGCCCTATATTCTTCTATTATATCCCTCACTCCTCCAAAGTGGGTCTTCTGAACATCACTTTTTCAGTCCACCAACTCCTGAATTCAGGGTCTACACCCTACCCCACCCCACCCCACCCCACCCCACCCCAGCAGAGGGAAGAATTTGTGGGTAGAAGTCCACCTAACACACCTTACTATGCAAGGCTAGCCTCCAGAGTTGCAATCTGTTTCCCAAGCCAGGCCCCTATCCCTAATCTAAGATCCTTAAAAGGAACTTGGTCTTTCATTCTTGGCCTCCAAGGACATTTCAAGAAAGGCAGAAACTGAACACAGGTCTAGAGCAACTTGAATCCTGAGCTAAAAAAGTATAGGCATACCTTACAGCATGTCTCACCACTTCCATTTTCCTGTTAGAATACCTGCTTTCTGATACTCAAACTTCATAGACTATATATCTCTCTCAATACAACATGTTTTGAAAGGTGTTTGTGTAAAATATATATATTTACACCTGAAGCTTAAAAACAACATTGTTAACAAAGTATACAGAATACTGGATTACCAGACATCCTCAGAGAAGGCATACAGTGTACTACTATGTAAAGTAACTGCTTCTTAACAAACAAATTGTTTCATGTTCTAGAAGACTGCTTTAGGTATTTTTCGTTGTTATTTCTGTGTTACTCACAGAGAGGAATTTTTTTTTTAAAGATTTTATTTATTTATTTGACACAGAGAGAGAGATCACAAGCAGGCAGAGAGGCAGGCAGAGAGAGAGGAGGAAGCAGGCTCCCCGCTGAGCAGGGAGCCTGATGCGGGCCTCGATCCCAGGACCCTGACTGAGATCATGACCTGAGCCGAAGGCAGAGGCTTTAACCCACTGAGCCACCCAGGTGCCCAGAGAGGAATTTTTACTGTGTTTTTGTAACATTGTAGGAAATTAGGTAGAGGTTCTGGGTTGAGGAGTAATGCATAATAATTTCTCCTATTTAAAAGAGTAAGATTTAGGCCTATGATTTTTTGAAGAACAACTGATTTTTTGAATAGACTCCTCATGCTAAGTGGGAGTTGCCAATATTTTCTTGGATCCTTTCACCCAAAACCCATCAGCAAGCCTCTTCCTGGGCTGTTCAGATTTGGTCTTGCCCCAACAGCTCATCTGTTCTCAATCTCAAACTATGACTCCTTGAATCCCTTCTTGCATCTTCATGTCTACCCTCCAGTTCCCCTCCCCCTTACCTTCTCATTCCCTTCACCCCTTCTTGCCATCTTTTTCTTTATCTTCAGTTAATTTTTACTTTTGCAGAAGGGATATATGCACATAATCTAAAAGATCAAAGGAGCTACAAGGCTTAAAACAAAAGCAGTCCCTCACTCTCCCCATTGTCATCCCCATCCCCAGTGCAGCATGCCCCGAGTCCAACACTTTCCACTCTTAGCTCTTGCTTTAAATTACCAAATAATCTAAATGCTATCTCCTCATTATTCCATTATTCCAAATAATTCCATTATTCCAAATAATAAAATGCTCTCTCCTCATTATTCCATTTTAAACTTTACCTACAGCCTTCATATTAGGGTCAGCAAGGATTTTAGCTCTCTTAGACTCTCCTTTCCCTACCCCCAATCTAAATTTATGCCAAAATTTTTAATTAAATCCATATTCAGTATTCATTACTGAAACTAGTGTTGCTAGCCAACTCATGAAAAATTATTGATTTCCTTTCTGGAACCATCTTTTTGGTGTTTTTCCTATATTTAACAATTGCCTGATTTCCTCATTTGCTTAGTTGTATTTGCTGTCCAGCTAAGCCTTCCTATCCCCTACAATAACTCTGTGATATCACTCTCAATCCATTTTTCTGTAGAGTCAAACATGTCAGATTAACCACTTACTGTTTTTTTTCCTGATAATATTTATCAATTCCATTTTTCCCTCCCTCTTCTAGTTCTAACCTGTACTGTTTCCTAAGCTTCTGAGTGTCATGGGTGTTATGCTGGGTTTTCCCTTAACGAATGTTCTATAAATACCCAACTCTTCTCTCCTGTATTGGATTTCCCATTTCCTAGTTCCCACACCATCTTTCTTGGTTTATTCCCTAGTTTGGGTGGGTTACCCTCTATAGACTTATGCTGCATATCTGAGAATGTTTTATTCTATCTTTATACTTGATCAGGTCATTTATTCTAAGCTAGAATTCATTTCTGTTTTGAAGACTATAACTCAAAAGATTATAATTCATTATGTTACTCTGTTGCCTTCTAGCTTCCAAAAGGTTTTTGATAAATTAATTTCCATTCCCTTTTCTCTTTTCTCCTCTTTTCTCAATCAGCTGTGTGTTTTCTATTAACATTCAAATTTCAAAATTCCTGGATGAGGTACTTTGATTTTTTTTCTTTTCTTTTTTAAAAATTAAAAAAAAATTTGTGGAGGTATAATTTGTTTATTTTCATTTATTATGCTGAACACAGAATGAATTGAAAATTCATTTTTCACTTTAGAGAAATACTATTTTTTTAAATATAGTTTTCTAATATCTCTTTTCTCTTTTTCTCCCTACTAGTTGGATATTGAATTTCTGGAATTGATCTACAATTTTTCCTTTCTCTCTCTTATTGTCCCTCTCTTTTTTCCCTACCTTATCAGGTAGTTCTTCCAATCCTTTCACTGAACCTTTTGTACTAGCTATCATATTTTTAATATTCAAAAGCTCTTTCTTATTGTTTGGTCCTTTTCAAAAAATGAAACTCTGTTGGGTTTTTTCCTGACATTTTCTTTTATCTCTTTGAGGATATCGCGGCTTCTTTGAAGCATTCTTCTGCTCTCGGCATTGTCTCTGTTTTCTCTGAGTACCTTTTTTAATCCTTGTTTCTTTGGTTGTTTGTGTGCTTCATGTTGGAGGCTTTCTTCCAAAGTATGATTATCTTTTGATACCCTATCATATTCAAGAGTGAGTCACTAGAAAGGTTATTTGTAAGTGGGCCTTTAATCTGGTCATAGAGTAGCTGGAGAATTTTTGTGGGAGGAAGTCACCAAATGTCAGTATCTATAGGTCTCTTCTCCAGGATGGTTCCATTTCTTCTGAGAAGAATCTTCCAGTATTCCTAGTGGGATGTGGAATGGTAAGGCTGCCTATATGCTAGAGCTGAGAACAGGAAGGGAGTTGGGAATTTCACTGTTCAGATGTAGAATGTCCTTTAATCCCCCAGTTTTCAATTCTCTTCTCATCCTGCCCTTCTCAGTACTCAGTGTTGCCAGACTATCTCTGATTGTTTCTCCAGAGATTCCTGCAGAAGTGGGGGGAAATGGTCTCCTTGCTTAGGGAGCTAAGAGTAGGCTCTGAAGGTCTATCTTCTTCTCAAACTGCTTTCAAATAGATCCCTACCCACCATCTCACCCTACTTTCTATGGTACTGGGTGCCTCTAATTCCTAAGCCTTTCCAGACAGCTGTGAGTCAATTCGCCTTCCATCTGTACTTCCTTCCACAGGCATTTGGCTCTAACCTTTCTCCGCTCTGCTAAGTCATGCACCATCCTTCCACCTACTTTCTGTCTTTGTATCTTGTGGTTTAGGGTTATTTATATCTCCTTGATTTATCAAAGATGAAACCTGTCCCTCCATTTTCTTGCTTTCCCTATTGTTTGGGGATGATTTTTTTGAGAAAAGCAAAATAAATGAGGGCTGGAGAAAGAAAGAGTAGATATGTTCTTTGTTCTGGCATCTGGAAACCAGAAGTCTCTAGCCTTTTCTATTTCATAGGTCTTTTTATTACACCATATTCTCTTCTGCCAGTTTCCTTCTCATTCATAATTTTGGTCTTCCAGAATTTCCGGGTGATTAGCCATCTTGTTTTAGTGGTTTCAGACATAAACATTTAATTTATTAATGTGTTAACAAAGTCCATATCTTCTTATCATATCTCATTTGCAATAATTATTATCTGCAATTTAACAGGGACTACTGGATATATATATTAATTAGAAGGGCATTATTCATCAATTGGGAGAGATTAGTCACCAGGCTCCTGTGAGGCTTATCTTTCTTATCAGATAGTTTGGTTATTCTCCATTTGCCTTTCTGGCCCTCCATTCTCACACTTCTCTGTACCTCAGAAGACTGACCTCTATGGACAATTCCCCTCGCCCATTCCCACTCACTGCCATTCCCACCCACTTCACTCTTTTGTGCCTCACTGCATCTCTGGCAACATTGCTCTACAGTCATAGCTCCTAAAGTATAATAGCTTCTGGTTTCACAAGGGAACTCTTCCTAGTTCCCCTGAACCTACCTACGTCTCTGTAAATAGTCTCTTTATTAAACTGTCTTCAGTTATACTCTGTGTGCCATTTGTTTCTTATTGGACACTGACTGATACATCAGTTTAAAAAAAAATTTTGAACCAGCTCATCTCTAAAGTCCATTGAGCTCTTACGTTCTATGTCAACAATTGGCACTTAATTATAAAGACTCTGAGGAGGGGCACATGCACCTGAATGTTTATAGCAGCAATGCCCACAATGGCCAAACGATGGAAAGAACCTAGATGTCCATCAACCAGATGAATGGATAAAGAAGATGCAGTATATATATACAATGGAATACTATGCAGCTATCAAAAGAAACGAAATCTTGCCATTTGCAACGACGTGGATGGAACTAGAGGGTATTATGCTGAGCAAAATAAGTCAATCAGAGAAAGACAATTACCATATGATCTCTCTGATATGAGGAACTTGAGGGGCAGGGTGGGGGGTCGTGGGGGGTAGGGAGGGAAAAATAATGAAACAAGATGGGATGGGGAAGGAGACAAACCATAAGAGACTCCTAATCTCACAAAACAAACTGAGGGTTACTGGGGGGTGGGAGGGTAGGGATAGGGTGGATGGGTTATGGACATTGGGGAGGGTTTGTGCTGTGGTGAATGCTGTGAAAGGTGTAAGCCTGATGATTCACAGACCTGTACCCCTGGGGCAAATAATAATAAAAAAAGTAAAATAAAATAAAATACTCTGAGGAAATCAGGCTTCCTTTCAATTAAGATTCTATCTCACTACAGCAAAGAAACTCTCCTAAATAATGATGCTAAGCCCTTATGAAATATAAGCATTGTCAGTGCAACTTAGATGAGCAGGGAAAGCTAGGATATACATATTGTTCCCTTTAGGCAATAGAGTCAGTTCTGATAAAAATATATTTGCTACTTTCTATTCGATTTTTTAATTATACCTTGACTTATATTAGTCAGGTATACAACATAATGATTTGATACGTGTATATATTGTGAAATGATCGTCACAATAAGTCTAGTTAGCATCCATCACCATACATAGTTATAGAATTTTATTTTCTTATGATAAGAACCTTTAAGATTTACTCCCTTAGCAACTTTCAAATATGCAATGGCGTATTGTTAACTATAGTTACCATTCTGTACATTACATCCCATGATTTATTTATTTTATAACTGGAAGTTTGTACCTTTTGACTCCATCAACCCATTTCCCCCATCCCCCAAACAACACCTCTGGCAACAACTAATTTGTTCTCTGGATCTATTAGCTTAGGTTTTTAAAAAAAATTTTAGGGGAGCCTGGGGGCTCAGTCGGTTAAGCATCCAACTCTTGATTTTAGCTCAGGTCATGATCTCAGAGTTGTGAGGCTCCACACTGGGTGTGGAGTCTGTCTGAGATTCTCTCTCTCCCTCTGCCCCTCCCCCCATGTCCCTCTTTCTAAGAGAAAACAACAAAATAAAACAGTAAAAAATTTTTTTAGATTGCACAAGTGAAATCATACATATTTGTCTTTTTCTGTCTGACTTATTTCACTTAACAAAATGCTCTTCAGTTCCCTCCATGTTGTTGCAATTGGCAAGATTTCATTCTTTTTTATGGTTAACTAATATGTCATTGTACATATATACCATATTTTCTTTATCCATTCATCCATCAACAGATACTTTGGTTGTTTCTGTACCTTTACTATTGCAAATAATGCTTCAGTGTACATAGGGGTGCATATATATCCTTTCAAGTTAATGTTTTCAATTTCTTCAGATAAATACCCCAAAATTCAAATGCTGGAGCATATGGTAGCTCTAATTTTTAAGTTTTTGAGGAACATCCATACTGTTTTCTATAATGGCTGCACCAATTTACATTCCTACCAACAGTGCACAAGCATTCCCTTTTCTCCACATCTTCACCAACAACTCGTTATTTCTTATCTTTTTGATACTAGCCATTTTGACAGGTGTGAGGTGATATCTCATTGTGGTTCAGATTTGCATTTCCCTGAGGGTAAGTGATGTTGAACATCTTTTCATGTGTCTGTTCGCCATCTATGTGTCTTCTCTGGAAAAATGTCTGTTCAGACACTCTGCCCATTTTTAACCATATTGTTTGTTTTTATGCTATTGAGTTGTATGAGTTCATTATATATTTTAGATATTAACACCTTAGCAGATAAATAATTGGCAAATATTTTTTCCCATTCAGTAGGTTGTCCTTTTCTTTTGTTGATGGTTTCCTTTGCTGTGCAAAAGCTTTTTACTTTGATATAGTCCCACTCATTTATTTTTGCTTTTATTACTTTTGCTTTTATTGTCAAATTCAAAAAATCATTACCAGCACCAATGTCAAGGAGCTTAATGCTTTTTTTCATGAGTTTTATGGTTTCAGGTCTTATGTTCAAGTCTTTCATGCATTTTGAGTTAATTTTTGTGCATGGTATAAGACAGCAGTCCGGTTTCCATTCTTTTGCGTGTGGCTGTCCAGTTTCCCCCTACATCAATTACTGAAGAGACTATCCTTTCCCCACTGAATATTCTTAACTCTTTTATCATAAATTAATTGACCATATATGTATGGGTTTATTTCTGGGCTCTTAATTCTGTTCCATTGATCCATGTGTCTCTTTTTATGCTAATACATTTGTAATTTTTTACTTTGAAAACACAGAAGCAGCCAAAATTAATCCCTAAGTTTCAAGTGTTTCTTTTTCTTTATCATTTTTCTTCTTTTCCCTTAGATATTTATACCATTAAAGGCCTAAAAGAGTAAAAAAAAAAAAGTTTCACCAATTCTCTCATTAATAAATAAATTTCTTGACCTTACCCCCCACAATAGACATCAAATTATCTTTCACCAGGCACAGCCAGATTTTCATATCCACTGAACTTTTCACTTTCTCACTTCTCATAGACCCTTTAACTCATTCCTATTTTAAATTGTTCTTGCCAAGGTTTTCTTTAACTTCTCTGATGCTAAATCTAATGGATGTTAGTCCTTGTCCTACTTGACATCCCAGTAGCATTTGATACCACTGGTTTCATGAAATATTCTCTTTTTTGTCTTTGCTTTTGCCTCACCTTTTTGATTTTCCTCCTATCTATCTGATTACTTCTCAGTCTCTTCAGTGGACGTCTCTTCCTAAGCCCATCCCTCAAAAGTTCATGCTTGTCAGAACCTTGTCCTAGTCCTCCTTGCCTTCCTATGTACATACTTCTGGTTGTTCTTCTCCACTCCTATGGCTTCAAAACCCAGTTATATACTATTTTTTTTATTTGCCTCAGGGGTACAGGTCTGTGAATCATCAGGCTTACACCTTTCACAGCATTCAACATAGCACAAACCCTCCCCAATGTCCATAACCCATCCACCCTATCCCTACCCTCCCACCCCCCAGTAACCCTCAGTTTGTTTTGTGAGATTAGGAGTCTCTTATGGTTTGTCTCCTCCCCCATCCCATCTTGTTTCATTACTTTTCCCTCCCTACCCCCCACGACCCCCCGCCCTGCCCGTCAAGTTCCTCATATCAGAGAGAGCGTATGATAATTGTCTTTCTCTGACTGACTTATTTTGCTCAGCATAATATCCTCTAGTTCCATCCACGTTGTTGCAAA